>JARYHS010001483.1:0-16461 GCA_031002005.1 Vandiemenella viatica | reverse complement strand
GTGAAAAAATGGAGTCTTTACTCTCAATTTTATCACTTAAATAAAATGAAATGGTATTTTCCAGTTACTGTTTCACCATTTTGAAGATCTTCAACATGCAGTGCTTTTCTTCATCGTTATTTATAGTACAAGTATTAAATTTAAGGATTCATGATAAAAGAAACCTTGAATACTCATTGTATCAGGCATACAGATATTTAAAGAGTCTTTGATTCAATGGAATTTTGATTTAATTAACATCTTAATTTTTCTAATGCAAAACAGATACATCAGCCTACAGTAACATCATCTTACTGCACAGTTAAAAATGCTCATAGTATGGCATGTGGACAGAAGTGGTCATTTTTATTTTGATCTTTATTGTTCTGGACCTGTTTTGACATCAGTGTTGATGTTGATAGGTGGAGAGCGCAGCATCGACGGGTGACGTCGCGTCTAGGATGGACAATACGACAGTTGGTGAGTTGTCTGCAAACAACAGAATCACTAACTCCTGTCACCAATATCAGTTAAAAATGTGTGTGTTTGTGTGTGTTGGGGGGGGGGGGGGGTTATTTGGTCGGAGGATTTATTAGGGTGTATCTCAAAATTGTTTTCATGACTCTTTGTATTTGGTCTGTACCGTCTGTCGCGTAAAAAGACTAAATTTAACCAAGACCAAATTTTACACTGAGCATAGAATGTCTCTCACTGTTATTGCTTCTTAATATTTTGTGGAATTTCAATTTCAATTTAAGCAAATTACATTTTTAATGCGTTCACATTAATTTTAATTCAAATTAAAACAATTTTGATAAACTTTTTAAATGTTAGTGTCTTCAAAATGGCAAATAGCAGAATAGAAATTGGATTTTTTTTGGTAGTATAATCCTCTGGTATATCACTAGAATGATGGTTTCCACAAGAGACTATTGTTAAAAGTAATTAATATGTTAGTTATAGTTTGGTAATGAGGCTTTTGTTGATGTCAACTATTTCATTTTCTACATGAATTTGATTGGCTTGATTTTACATCAATTTTTATTTGCTATACAAGCATTAATTATTTATTGAGTTTGTTTTGCCTCCTGAGTTTCAAATAAAAATTAATTCACAGAGTAAATAGAGAAATTTCATTTAGAAATTACACTTTTGCATTAGTACAATGGTTAGTTTTCTGAATGTGGTGTGTCGACACTTGTGAAGCAGTTTGTGTTCGCGTCAGGTGCCGCCGCCTCGCGGGTGCGAGTGGGAATGCCACTTCCCGTCGTCAAGGGCTTCCGGGAGCTGCCGTCGGGGGGCAGCGGCGGGCACCACGAGCAGCTGATGGCGGCCATCAGGGACTACGGGGGAAGGTGAGGCAGTACACCTAGAGCGAGTGTGAATGATGTGTGTGTCCAGAACCAAATGTCGTCCTCATTGAGGTTTGAAATTAATTAACCTACTCTATAATCGGACTGGCTGGTATATGCCACTCATATAGGGTGTTAGGATGTGTAATAGTATCCTGATTCGCTGCTAAAATTCCAAAAATGTGCATAAATTCGAGGGGGGGGGGGGCACAAAAATAACCAGAATTTCCTTACAGAAATTGTTTTTCAAATAAAACCTTAATCTCCTTCAAAGTAATCTCCATTCGAATTAATGCACTTCTCCAAACGTTCATTCCAGTGTTGGAAACACCTTTTTATATTCATCCCCTTTCGTACCTTTAACACCTTCATGTCATTGCATTTTACATCTTCAGCATTGGCTAAATGCTTCCCTTTTGAGTCCCTTTTCATCCTCGGGAATGAGAAGTAGTCCAAGGGTGCTAAATCTGGCGAATAGGGTGTGTTGGTTAGGTTAGTTGTCTTCATTAAGGCAAAAAACTGGGGAACACTGAGCCATTTATTCAGCCACGTTTTTGCGATGCAGGAACCACTCACCTATGCCGAATGTTTTTGCACCAAACTTCTGCGCAGCCTTTTCATACCCTCCAAATAGAATTGTTGGTTTACTGTCTGGTTTTTAGGGACTAATTCTGAGTATACGATACCTTTGATGTCAAAAAAACAGATCACCATCGTCTTCACATTTGAGTTCACCTGACGAGCTTTTTTGGACGAGGTGAGTCAGTTGACTTCCATTGAATTGACTGTTGTTTACTTTCTGGATCCCACCCATAGAACCATGACTCGTCACCTGTGATCATTTTGTTGAAAAAATTTGAACTGTCTTTCAATACGACCTTCATTCCATGACTGGCCTGAACGCGACAATTAGGGATTGCAATCCAGCAAAGCGGGATCCCGCATCATTAGACAGTCTGGCGGATCCCGCACAAAATTAAGCGGTTCCGCAATCCGCAAAATCCGGCGGAGACGCGTGTAAGTCTGCATGACTCGCTGCCCCACTCGGTCTCTATCGGATGTATTGCACTGTTTGCTGTACCAGAGCAGTTGGCATTTGACTCGTGTGAACAAACGTTTGTTTTTTTTCAACCTTCGTCATTCGTAAGTAAATAAATACACTTTTACGTATTCATCAAAACTTACGTTTGTTTCGAGTACACATTTCTGTAATTTGAGTTATGGTGCGTATTTAGTACGATTTTCTAACTATATAATTATTTTTTAAGTGTCGCACACGTTATCTTGAACTACACGGTTACAGCTTTTTATTCACGGTTTCATTATTCCATTTTCTGTATTTGCAGATAAAGTAATTGTGACAATTTCCTTATTTGCGACTGAAAATTTGATTATTCGTTGATATGAAACTAATGTTATCGTAATTTTAACGATCGCGTACCTATTTATTTAGCAGATATCAAAAGGAAATTGTATATCCTTTGACTTATTGTTGTTTTGGCCGCTGCCTCAATGCGTTTCTTTGACGAAAGCCACCTGCTTACATGTGCCGCTCAGGCTTTCGATTAATCCCTCTTCTCCTTGTTATTATTTCGACTAAAGGTAAAAAAGTTATAATGAAATTTTCACGGTGTATCGAAGAATTGTGTTGTAGGAACACCATACTTCGACGGCTGCCTCCGCCGTCTTCCTCACGTGTGTAATTTCGTGTGTTTGCAATGAAATCCGGAGATACAACCTATGAGACTTCACTGCAATCATTCGCCGAGAAAGTCTCCTTTCTTACTAAAAAATAATAATTTCCACTCTAAAAACGTCGTTACGCCATATAAGTAAATCTGAAATACTTGACAGTTTACGTGTTGGTGAGTAGTTTCTTAATAACATTGAATCAACTGTAAGATCAATCAAGGAATCAGGAGATATAATAATGAATCACGCAAAAACAATCTTGTTTCACTTTGTGAAATGGAATGGTTTTCTCGGTGTTAGGGAAGTTTATTTAGAATTTTTTAAAAACTCTGGTAACTTGGCCATTAAGCAAACCATATTTTTAAACTTATTATGTATTGTAAGGCACACAATATGACCTAAGACTCAATATTTTCCATTTTATTATTTATTTAAAAATTGGTTTAGATTAAAAAACAAAAATGTAAAACCTCGAAATACACTTAAGACGCTAAAAAGTTTTAATGTCATTTTGCAATCAAAATTTGTTAAGTGTTAATTTTTATCATTTAATTAAAATTATTTATTAATTTAATTATTATTTAATTTATTAACGTTTTAATAACTATGTTTAAATAGCTATGCGTTAAAAAACTGTTTGTACCAATCCTGCACGGACCCCGCGGAATTGAAAACACTGCGGGATTGCAATCCTTAGCGACGATTCCTTTGATCTCCGGTCAGAAGTCGCGGCATGAAGTTTGCTGTCACTCTTCGCAGCCCCAAATCAAAATACACTGAATTGAGCTCCACGACGACCCAGATAAGTCCTCGAGTTGGTCCATTGTCCTGTGTTGATCTTCATCTAGCAGATTATGGACTTTGCTTATGTCCTCGCTTCGAGCAGATCTCAGTGGCCAGTTCTCCCTTTTAAAACTGAGTAAACCATTCATACACTTGAGTTTTTCTAAGAGCATGTTCTGTGTAAGCTGTTTGCATCATCTGCTGCATTCTTGCTGAGTAAAAAACAAAACTTCACAGCCATACATTGTTTGTAAGCATCAGCCATCTTTTCGTGTCGCGTCAGCACTGTACACACACACAAAGAACTGCCAGAGAAACCACACTAGTCGCTGTCGTGTGACACTGCTTGGCAGAATGACTTGGCAGAGGCTCTACAACAGCCCCCTGCTGGAACAACCTGTTACTACAAGAACACAATGCACAGCATTGCGATAACTGTTATTTTTGTGTCTCCCCTCATAATCAGAAGCTCAAAAACTGTTGGTTCGCTTATGTTGTTGCTAGCAGTTATTAGTCATATATTTGTTTATTGCTTGTATGCAGTCTATATTAGATATCAGTATGAAGCTAGTTTATCCCCTTTAGACTGTGGCACCAAATTCGTCTCAATATATTCAACTGTCTCAGTAGTACTCATCCCTCATGTTCCAGTGGTGCAACATGGAATGAGACCTATGATCGCTTTAGTTGGTTCCAGTACTTTTTGGCAGGGGTTCTCGGTAGGATTGGTGAACAGGTGTCTGATTTTTGTTAACTTCTGCTGCCACTGTTGCTTCCATTCTGTAGATGGTTTCTTGACTTGAGACGCACCAGAGGAAAGTTCTGCAAGTCAGCCTGTAGCATAGCCATATGATAGAGGCTGCTTCCAAAGTCGGTGGCCCGGGAGATCGAAAACCGGCTGTGCTATTTGAAATACAGCCGAGTTGATGTTAAATTTCCCGCCGGTCCGTGGGAGTACCGTGGAAGACCCCGGAGTGCATGCCGGCTACCGGAAGACAATTAAAAACGCCCGCGAACCCAACTTGTGGTACCGGCTAGTCTTCCTGGGGCAGCCGAGCTCATCGGGCACGCCACCCATGTGCGAGTTTTTCCCGAACTCTCTTTTTTAATGTTGAACTCTAGTTGTGAAAATGCGAGTGTAATTTATAAAGTATTGCTAATGTGAACCGTTTTTAACTGAGGATTCTGCAATCTTCGGGTACATATATACATCTAGAAGTCCGATGTAATATAGTTCACGACTGGTGTGGGTTAAGATATGACGCTATAAACTTGGAAATTTAATTTTGTTATTCTTTTTTATGTGATTCTTAATAAGCTGAATCACTGGCGACCGCGTCAGCAGAATTTGCTGTTTCAAACATTTTCGTAAATGTTAAATCCCACCATCCGCGAGCATTAGTGTGCTTTTCTAAGAGAAGAAATGCAACATGGCTACCTATGGACAGGACTCTCGCGACCTACGAATAAAGTGATTTATTAAGTAAACCGACGAGAAAAAAGTTAAAACGGTACATCAACAAACTTGTGAAGTGATAGCAGTGCGCCAGAAGATCCAAAACCAAAGAAGAAGAGGAGCGGAGATACTTTACGCGGCCGCAACAACAGAGGAAGACCCGGCAGCGATAATTCGGGATAACAACTAACAACTGATTGGAAGAAAATTGGAGGGCTCACAAGCGGCGCAGAACGTCGAAAGATAAGTGCAGTGCAGATAAAATTGAACAGTTTAAAGGGAAACCCATTGTAGACGATTTTTTTTTCTCCTCTTTTTTATTAATTTTCACCATGAATAAGGAAAGCAGTTTTGAAAATGGGGGGGAAGCTAGTAAAGAAGATCCCCCAAGCCAGGAACCTTTGCTAGTATTTTTAAACACCGAGTTTCCAATCAGTGATAAGTTGTCACCAGCTCCTGAAAGCAGTCCACCAAACTCTGAAACTTGCTCTCCCATACTCACTACAAATGCATCAATATTTGAAGCATTTGAAGGTCCAGTAGATCCTGAGAAGGATAATCCAAACCTGATAGTTAAGATTTTCACAATGTTATCAAATTTATCAACTGATATCCAAACTAAGTTTGAAATACAATCAACTGACATAGAAAATAAATTCAAAAGTCATGCAGAAGATGTCCATAAAAGGTTCAGTAATGGACTAGCAGCTCTGGAGTTAAAGTTAGAGGGGTAAAATAAAGGAGGAATTAAAAGGGGTGACACAGAGACTTGATGAAGTCTGCAGTGAGATAGAAAAGTGTAAAAATTCATGCCAAGTTGTTAGACAGGAGACACAGAAACAAATTGAATGCCTTGAAGTAAATGTCGGGCCAAAGAATTGATAGTAGGGTCATTCCATGTCGAATCAACACAATTTTTGAACATTTTTTTATCTTACCATCTCCAATCTTGATGAAATTTAGTATATTATAAATTGACATAAAAACAAAGAATATTCCAAAATATTAAATTGATATGTCTTTTGGTTTGGAGTTACAGGGCTCTAAAGTTGCCAGATTTGTCCAAAAAGTGCATGATCGGCATGTTTAAAAATTGCATTTGCCGTTCACCTAATTAAGATAGGTTGTTGAACAAGATGTCATTTTAAAGCTCTTTCTTGGGGCTTTTCATATGATATGCAACAATACAAGATTTTATTTTTAATTTTTTTTTTAAATTAAAATTAATAATTTTAAATTTTATTTTTTTCAAAAAGCCAATTTTTTTAAAATTTTGAAAAAATCTCGGAACTTATTCATATTACTGTTAACAAATTCTGAAAGTTTCATTTTGGGATCATGATGGGTTCTCAGGTACAAGAGCTTTTGGTTTGGAATGCTTGTTAAAAATTACAGAAATGAAAATGAAAATTTTTCAGGCAATTTTAATAATTTATCTCAATCTAATAATTTAACGTATATTAAATAATTAATATTTACAGCACATTAATCTTACAATATTTAAAGTTTGTGAAAATTTACACACTATCAGAAACTTTAAAAAACCTTGCCATTTAGTGTTGCTGCTTTGTATGTAATTGACTGAAACTTTCATTAGTTTTTAAAGTTTCCACTTCAGAAAGAGTGTACATTTGGCCTGTTGGAGTTGTTGGATTCACTTTATGCAGAATATCTAATAAAGGAAGCCACAATACATCTGGATTTAGCTCTTCCACCATGTTTTCCTCAAATGCTTCCTGAAGTAAATTTTTCAAATCTGCAGTTCCATGCCAAGATGTACAATCCCTCAAATGGCAGTTAATCGATGTTGGGTTACAAATTACCATTTCCAGACAGTCCTGGTAAGTTTTAATTTTTCCATTAGTCAGGGAAGCTAACCTAGCATTTTCAATCATAAGTTTAATATTCTGATGAATAGTACACACATAGACTGTATGTGTACCATTCTGGCCTGCTAAAACACAGTTCTTAGGTCGAAGTTCTGCAAATTTTGAAAAGCTAACTTGCATGTTTGGAAACTTTCCTTTAAATAGTTTGTATACTTCCTTTAAATTACACAGGATGAGTCTTTTTGAAACTTGGATTTTTGCACCAATGTTGTCCCTGACTGACAAACAATCTTTCTTACCAGGCATCACTCTGCTAATATCATCACTTTCATAAAACTGTTGAATTGTTTGTGCAGTTTCTGCTGAAAGACTTTTTCCTGGTTTCTGATGTGGACTGGACAATATTCCCTTAACCTTTAAAAGCTTCTTTGCATGATGAACCATATAGTTAGGAGCATTAAATTCGTACATTATTTTCCTAATACTCCATGATTCAGGCAAACAAGTGAGAATCATGAGCTTTGTTTTCCTGTTGTTTGAACTTCTAAATTTAGCCTTCAGATTGCTTAAAACTGTTTCACTAGATCTTCACTATCACTTTCAGAAGACTGTGTCATCGTTTACGTTTTATGGCAGAATTAATTTTTTGAATCGTTTTTTTTTTAATACTTTTTAAATTTGACTTTTTTAATATCCACAGGAGATTCCCCTAACTTCTGAAGAGAGATGTTGAGAGACTGAACAACCTCTGACTCAGAAACAAAAGGAGGGTCAATTTCGCATTTTGACTCTGTATCATTAGTGACATCTTGAGAGGATGAACATTGGCCCTCTTGCTCTCTTTTAAGCACTCCTAGCTGTTTTCTGCAGCTATCACATACTTTAGCAATGTTTGGCATTTCAGAAAATAATTTACACATCCATTCAGAAACTCTTCTTAATCCTTTCTTATTATAAACATGATTAACCTTTTTAAATGGGTTAAAACAGTGCAGCATAGGGTATCTACCCCCTTTTTCCATCTTTACTTATTGTTTTCAACTTTTAAAGATTTTTTTTTTTTTTTTTTTGCAAAATAAACAAGATTATTAATAAGAACATAAAGCATAAAGACTGAAGACTAAACACCAGTATACAATTGTGAACACTACCAACCACTGTTGTTACTATAATCTACAATACTGATCTGAGAAAGGTGAAGTAGAAGTATTGTGCCAGTTTCAACGTGTCAGAACATGAATCTACAAGTCAGAACTTGAATAAGTTAGGAAAATTATACCGCTAAAATTCTCATATTTGCATAGATTGGACCAAGGAAAGCTGTATGAAAGAATTATATTTAATTTTATATCATGTGTGCTAGTTTTTCTAACTTTATTAAAGCAGCACTGCATTGATAAAGAATATTTTCTGCAAACACTCAAAATTGAAAGTTCTTATATCATGTTAACCCATCATGATCCCAAAATGAAACTTTCAGAATTTATTAACAATAATAGGAATAAACTATGAGATTTTTTCAAAATTTTTAAAAATTGGCTTTTTAAGAAAATTAAATTTAAAAATTTTAATTTTAATTAAAAAATTTTTTTAAAAGAAAATCTTGTATTGTTGCATATCATATGGAAGACCATAAAAAGAGCTTTAAAATGACATCTTGTTCGACAGCTTACCTTAATTAGGTAAACGGTAAATGTAATTTTTTAAACATGTCGATCATCCACTTTTTAGTCAAATCTGGCAACTTTAGAGCCCTGTAACTCCAAAACCAGAACACATATCAAATTAATATTAGAGAATTTTCACAATACTTACATCATCATTCAGTACACTAAATTTCATTACAATCTGAAAATGTCAGTTTTAAACTCTGTGTTGATTTGACATGGAATGACCCAGTAATGAAAACAATATAGCAAATATCAAACAGCAAAATACTTAGTTGAGTATAAGACTTGAAGGAGTTACAGAAAGAGTAGATGAAGTTGGTGAAAAGTATATTAAATTGGAAGCAGCTGTAGATGAAGTTGCAATAAGCTGTGAAACATTGGATAAGCGAGTGGGGAATTTAAGTGAGGAGATGAATAAAATTCCCAACTTCGAGAGTCAAGTAACCAAAATTGGGGAAGAATTACAAGAAGTGAAGTGCCATCTAAAGAAATCACAGGTGCAACATGTAGTTGGTGTGGCAAACCCAATGTCCCTGGCTATACCAGAAAAAATAGAAATTGAGAACTTTAGTGACAAGGGAGGGATCCATCCAGTAAATTTTATCAACAGTTTTGAGAAGTACAGGATTTTCAGTGTTTATGATGACAGTGAAAAAATGAACAGTGTATATCAAAATTTAAGGGGTAGTGCTCGAATTTGGGGAGAAAGGCAGCTTCAGATTTGTAAAACGTATGCAGAATTCAAAGCAAGTTTCCTAAATAATTTCTGGTCAGAGGAAAGGCAACATGAAGTTAAGAGGGGTCTCTGGTATGGCAGGAAATATCAACCTGGGAGGGAATCACTCAAAGACTTCCTTTTAAATGAAACTTCCAAATGTTATTACCTGAATAACCCACCACCTGAAAGAGAAATTGTGTTGGATGTTGCTCACAGGATGCCAGGGGAGATTCAAAAACTTTTGGTCATGCATGATGTCAGAACGATTGAGGCAGCGAGTGAGTTTGTGCACCGATATGAAACCCAGTGCGCTAAAGATAGATTCAAGGAGAGCTACCAGAACAGGAATCAGTTTAAAGATCAACGGGAATTCCGTCATGAAAGGCGAATGACATATGATCAGGAAAGAGGAAGAAATCAATTCCACACCAATGGAGGGGGGAGGAATTCTCCACCACATAGAAATAGTGAAAACAATGTTCGAAGAATTGGAAGAAAGGGAAATCCTAAAGAATACTTTAGCCCAACAACGGTAGAAAGTAGTAATGATGTCACAAATGATCCCGGTACAAGCCAACAAACTAATGGTAGTGATACAAAAAACTGAAGACTGCCGAAGTTTTTGGCCCGACTGAGGCAGATGGGTTAATAGGGTCGATACAATCAAAACAGAGGAACCAGCTTAGAAGTATTTTCTACAACAACCCGAGAGAAGACTTAGCAGAGGAAGAGTTCCAGAAGGAAGAACAGGTGGTCCAATATAAAGTTTCCTCCCAAATGAGTTAATAAAAGTGGAGTAATAAACTGTGTATGTTGCTGACTTGAAGCAGTGCTGAGTGAGTAAAAGGTGGTATGTTAGCACGAGAGTCAACAATCCACATAGAATACACCTGGAGCATCATCCAAGACAAAGAAGACATCAATCATGAGTAATAAGTGTTCTGAATGTGCATCAGGAAGTGGTTTTTATCATTATTATTATTAGTGTTATTTGCTCCATTGTTGCTGATGAAGGACTCCATGAATATTAATTGTAACATGAAATTCCATGACGGCTCTGGAGTACAATTCGTGTTAAGTTTATTTGGACGAATATAAATGATTTTGTATTGTGTATTTTGTGATTTAGCATAAGCAGACTACCGTTGTATCTTTGTTCTTTCTCTCTAAATATGTTAATATTCAGTTTACAGAATTTTCTTAGAGGGAAGTGATACTTTAGTAAAAGTGACAATAGACATTTGGCATGGACAGTTAAAACTATGGTCTAGAACAATCATCGCACCCCAAAAGATGCAATTCAGATAATAATATATTGTGTGGTCTCTTTGATATAATCTTGATGTGTTTCCCTGTCTCCTTGTGAAGCTATTTTGATGTTTACTGTTACTTATAAATTATTTTCTGTGTACATTTTAATAAGGACGTGTTTGGAAATATGTATTGAAGCCCCACACCAGTAAAGGGATATTATGTATGGTATTTAGGATAGGAACCCGAGGTTGCAATTTGTATGTGAGTGAATGTGGAGTGAAGTTTGTAAGTAATCTTGGGGAGCATTAGTCCATTGAAGAAGTTCATCATGGCCATTTTGTCTGAATATCCAAAATCTTATGTTAAACTTGAGGGGGCTGTAGCATAGCCATATGATAGAGGCTGCTCCCAAAGTCGGTGGCCCGGGAGATCGAAAACCGGCTGTGCTGTTTGGAATACAGCCGAGTTGATGTTAAATTTCCCGCCGGTCCGTGGGAGTACCGTGGAAGACCCCGGAGTGCATGCCGGCTACCGGAAGACAATTAAAAACGCCCGCGAACCCAACTTGTGGCACCGGCTAGTCTTCCTGGGGCAGCCGAGCTCATCGGGCACGCCACCCATGTGCGAGTTTTTCCCGAACTCTCTTTTTTAATGTTGAACTCTAGTTGTGAAAATGCGAGTGTAATTTATAAAGTATTGCTAATGTGAACCGTTTTTAACTGAGGATTCTGCAATCTTCGGGTACATATATACATCTAGAAGTCCGATGTAATATATGTTCACGACTGGTGTGGGTTAAGATATGAACGCTATTAAACTTGGAAATTTAATTTTGTTATTCTTTTTTTTATGTGATTCTTAATAAGCTGAATCACTGGCGACCGCGTCAGCAGAATTTGCTGTTTCAAACATTTTCGTAAATGTATAAATCCCACCATCCGCGAGCATTAGTGTGCTTTTCTAAGAGAAGAAATGCAACAAGCCCATCAAGATATATCTATCTAGTTATTAGCTGTCTGTCATTGATGGACCGGGGCTGCTTGGCATTTGATCTTTGGTCGACAGATGGTTAAAAACCAAGTGGAAGCTAAGACAGTATGGACGCTGCCCAGCAATACTGAGAAGCTACATTCAACAACAACAAAAAGAGAAAAGGCCTTTGAGTAAATACTCTGATTTGTGCTCCAAATACCAGTAACTGAGTGTGGTAGGTGAACGGTTAACGTTCTGGCCTTGCATTCGGAAGCACACGGGTTCGAATCCCCGTCTGGGCATCCAGATTTGGGTTTTCCACAGTTTCCCAATTACTCCAGGCGAATGCCCGGATGCTTCCTTAAAAAAGGCCGAATTTCTTCCCGTTCCTTGTCACCAGTCCCACCGTGCCTCTAATGACCTTAGCCGTCAATGAGGCGTAAAGCCATAACGTAAAAACAAAAAACAAAAAATGTTCATCAATTCTCTTGCTTCATTTTCTCTGGTATTTATTTTTCCACCAGTATTTTCCAAAGGTTTGCAGAGTTAGTGTTCAGTTTGCTGTGATGTTAATGTTTTTAGTCGGATTTGAAAGCAACTGTCGCTGTATTAAACTGAGGAATGAGCTGTTAGCTTGCCTACTGACTTGACAAATTAAAACGACACATTTCTGACTGTCACTCGGCTGCCCGGTGATGCCGTGTCGTCAAACTTTTTTCTTCTCGGGAAGAAGCAGTAGGATACTCTAAATATCAGCTTAATACACTGCAAAGTGGCATCACCCAAACAGCTGAGAGATGACCGACTCCCGCCGTGAAAGCCTGCGACTATAACACATCTCTGCTTTTGTACCATTGGCCTGAGGTCTGCTGGGATTTATCATTTTCTCCTGATGTCTGGTGGTGATGTCTGCTTACAGTTCATCCTCACCTCCTTCCACACATCTGTATTGTACAGTAATGACAACGCCGTCAACATACAGGGGTACATTGTACGATAGAACTGCCATATACAGATTCAAAAAGAATTAGAGATAGATGAGATCCCTATGGAAGACGAATGTGCAGTCAATCATTGGCTACTTTGATCACTGTGACGTACTTTAAATCAATGACTTATTTTTTCATTCAGTTTGCTGAAGAGATGTGGTATGGGGCCGCATAAATAATCTCAAAGAAGCTGAACCTCCACTTTGCTTCGATTTTCCATCTCAACGTGGCCGTCACTTGTTAGTTTGGCCTGAAGCCTGCTTGTTCTGGTAGCGTGATAACATTAATCTCACTATGAATCTATGAGAGGATCATCCTTTCCAGCAGTTTATAAGAACTGCTAAGAAGACAAATCAGGTCCATGTCAGCAGGAATTTCACTTTTCAGGATTTTGGATGGCGATAATCTTCATTTTATTAATTGCATTGGGTAAGTTGGTGGTCCTCAAATTCATGTTGAACATATCTAGAAGTCAGCATTTATAAGGAACTGGAAGTTTTTTTTGTGTCCTCTTGTCTTTCTGACGAATGTCAGATCTCTTTTATTGTCACACTAGCTGATACCCCCGACTTCGTACGCGTGGATTAAGAATTCTCTTTTCCAGAATTAAATATAGACAGTTGTTGGTAACAAAGGATTGATCCCAAACAACACCAAGTCAGCATAATATGACAGGAAAGCTATCACTATATCATTCTACCACCGAAACTTGAAGAGAATCAGTTTCCAACATATTTCTGTCACCATTCGATAAGTTCTCAAAGTTTTGTGACAACTGTTTATCATACCGAAAAAAATGTCCTGTGCCTTTCCTGCAAATTCTTGTCAAATTCCATCAGTATCAGTATAGCCATTTAGTCGTCAAAATGTAACAAAAAGAGAGAGAGACTTACTTCCGCATTTATAGTATTATTACTGCAGATCACACACACACACACACACACACACACACACTGACTGCGAACAACCCCTGAGGGATCATTATAACGTAAAAATGTGTACACCTACAGCATTGCAAGACTACCTACGATTTGCCTCGCATTGAACCCCTAAATTTGTGATAAATGTTGTTTATCTTTCAATCCGAATAACCGACGGTCCAAGTGTGACTCTCATGATCAAAAATATATTGTTTTTACCTTCACGAAGATTTGAACCCAAGATCATGATCCAAACAGCAGAAGCAAGAGTTTTAACCACTGAGCTACCAGACCGCTATATGGACCTACACATCTGTTTATCGCCGTCAGTAATTTTTTGAAATTATAAGACAACATGTATTATTTATACAGAAAATTTTCCAACCAAATGTAGACAGGATTTTTCTATTTGTTTCAAAGGATAAATGTGCAAACTTTCATTGAAATTGGATGAAAACTGTTCTGGAACATAAGAAACCTTTGGCAGGATGACGCTAAATAGTTGCTCGCTGCTAGACCAGTAACAGTCTCTCTCGCTCCGTCTCCAACGATCGGCAACAAATCAGTTCGTACGTGTGGGAATGTTTCCCTGGGAGTCTTGCTGGGTGCACACGGCTGAACTCCTGTGACGATTTCATTTTATTATGTTTGTGTTTTGTCATTGCAGCCATTCTCCTTTATCGTTTTTCTCACTGTTGCAGAATGAAGACTAGTGGTGAGCAGTCGTAGCTCGGCAGCTCGCGGCCTCCGTTCGACTCGTCACAGACTTCGTCACTCGTCACTTTCGTACGAGTCGTGCTCAAAAGTGGATTTTCTATCGGGGCATTGTCACAGACTGGAATTTATAACGGTGCTTCGACTCTTCATTTGTCGAGTCCTGTTTAGCCTCTCTGTGACCAGTTGCCTGTTCTTAAATTCTGTTATGATGATTATCAAACACGTTTTAATATATACGTATCTGTGTATCCATCCTCACTAATTTTGGATTACTTTTAGGACTGGGTTTAACGTTACTATTTATCCTCCAGTTGGGACGCTGTGTGTATGTTATTATTCATTGGGGGTATTCGTATATTTTCCAAGTTCCACTTATATCATTGTTAATAAGAATTATTTGTCACATTTCGGGGGAAATGCGAACCTGAAATGATGGCCAAAATTTGTTAAAATATATTTTTTATCTTAGCATTGAATATAAAAGTTTCCACTTAATTATTATCTCAGGTACTTTTAATAATTGTTTCTGTGCTTGTCACTTGATTGTGGACAAGACAGAAGGAACGTCGTTCCTTAATTCTCATCACCTTTATAAAATATACATTGTTTCTACTATGTCTGCTTGTGTCTTGTTGGACTGTATCAAATTTAAAGTCTTGTATTATAATGTAATTATTTCTATTTAACTGTAACATAAATACCAAATAAATACTGTTGCATTGTGGTATATAATAAAGATGAAATTATGGACGATGTTGTTCAAATTGCAAATGTTATTACTATTGTCTTTCTCCTTTCTAAACTGTATGAAGAATAGCATGCCTTAAAAACTGGCTTGAATCTTGTATACATAAGTGAATAATTTCTACAAAATCTGTTTCACCTTAAATTCCCTAAAACCAGTTTCTGAAGAGTAGATTCATTAGTAAAACTAGGTTTCCTATAATTATTATAAATGCTGGTAGTTTTAGTGATGGGTGTGGTTAAAATTAGGTTGAATAATACCCTATGGCACAAAATCACCGAGGTGGGAAATTTCAGGGTTGATTTTTTAAATAAAAATACATTCATGCTTTAATCTCAAAAAATGGTTCAGATAATTCCTAAATTAGTCATTAAATGTTATTCACAAGTAGTTCACCGTAGAATTGTACCAAGCATGGTGGGTGAAAAGTTAACGTTCTGGCCTCGCATTTGGGAGGACACAGGGTTCGAATCCCCGTCCGGGCATCCAGATTTGGGTTTTCCATGGTTTCCCCAAATCGCTCCAGGTGAATGCCGGGATGCTTCCTTCAAAAATGCCATGACTGAATTCCTTCCTGTTCCTTGTCCCCAGTCCCATCCCGCCTCTAATGACCTCGATGTCGACGAGGTGTAAAGTCGTAAGTAAAAAAAATATATAGAATTTTTTGAA
The DNA here is from genome assembly GCA_031002005.1 of Vandiemenella viatica. NCBI lineage: Eukaryota > Metazoa > Arthropoda > Insecta > Orthoptera > Morabidae > Vandiemenella > Vandiemenella viatica. Next base: position 716 of record JARYHS010001483.1, on the reverse strand, counting down.
TAAATGTCATTTTATACCGAACATGTCATAAATATCATTATTTCGGGAACATTTTCAAAAACTGAATTTTTTAAAATTAATGAATGAAATTGCTGCTAATTTCGATATGTGTATTTTAGGTATAAACTGTTACATACATTTAAGATGGAGCAGAAAACATGGACGCTACGCAAAGAAAATCTAAAGAGGTTGGAAGCTTTTGAAATGTGGGTATGGAGGAGGATGGAGAAAATAAGTTGGGAGGACAAAGTAAGGAATGAGGAAGTGCTGAAACGAATAGGAGAGAAAAGGTCACTCATAAAAACAATAAGAAACAGAAAAAAAGAACTGGATTGCGCATGTGCTGAGGAACGAAAGTTTGCTTAAGACTGCTCTGGAGGGGACTGTAAACGGAGAGAAGATAAGAGGTCGGCGAAGGATGAAAATGATGGACGATATAATGATAAACGAGAGATATATAGAGACTAAGAGAATGGCGGAACAGAGGGTGGCATGAAGGGCTGTCACTGTGCGTGGACCTGCCGAATAGCAGAGAACCCTTGATGATGAATAATGTTAGTCATATCGATCGAAAAATTAGATATTTTTGACCTTAAAGTTTCTTTCAAAATATGCATTGTTTGGTGTTGAATTACCTTCCTATACTATGAAATTAAGATGTGTTTTAATTTTTTAAATTGATCGACAGAAATATTGTCATATTATATTGATTCCTG
>JARYHS010001479.1:0-87409 GCA_031002005.1 Vandiemenella viatica | reverse complement strand
AAAAAAAAAAACAGCATGAACACACGTACGTACATATAAAATTAACACACCGTAGAAATAGATTTACGCTCTTTCCTTTTACCAAGAGCGAAGAATAAATGAATCGTTATTTCAGAAACCCGTCAACTGACAATTTTTGTCAAATTGAGATAAATACATATTATGGCTCATGATGTGTAAACACACATGTTTGTGCAGAAAACCGTCAATGGCCAAGCCTCTGTATGGGTTTTTTCAAACATCGAATATTGAATTTAGTGCAGAAACCCGCTAACGGCATCAGATGGCGGGTTTCTCCACTAAATTTCGTGTTCATCTTGTGGCACTCCTGCTTGTTATTATGTTGCACAACCTGTTTTAACCAGTCGTTCTACTACTTCAAGAGCAGTTGTTGTCAAGTGTTCAAGTGTTAATTATTTAACATTTTGTGTGGTTTCACGTTGTTTTTGTGACAGTTTCCTGTAGGAAATGAATAGTGTAAGTTCTGATGATGAACCTCAACCCAAAAAAGAAACGAGGCATTTCTAATGAAGATAAATACAAACGTAGTGTAGCGCTATGTTTTGACATCATGCAAAACCTCCCGCTTCCAAATATTCCAGTTCAGGAAGTCTTCTACATGCGTCAGCTCTGGCTTAATGTATTTTTGTTCACGATATGAATACAAATAAAGCAAGTATGTATATTTACCATGAAGGTGAAGCCAACAAATCTCCGGACAAGGTGTGCTCAATGTTATCACATTATTTGAAAACTGAAGTTCCTGTTGGAGTTAAACATATTGTTGTCTTCAGTGTGGCGCATCAGGCCAAAATAAAAATCATTGTGTTGTTCGGTTTCTGATGAACCATTGTGACAGGGGAATATTCGAGACGGTGACTCACTATTTCCCAGTCAGGGGACATTCATTTCTACCCCTGTGACCGTGATTTTGGTTGTGTAAAACGTTTTGTGCGACAAGTGGACAGAGTGTACATTCCAGAGCAGTATGCTGAGATGATTATTAGGGCCAGTAAAACAGGGCGTTTTTTCTGTCCTACCAAGTCACCAGTGACATGATCTTTAGTTTTCAATACGTGGTGGTCCCAGTTTTATATAAAAAAAAGTAAGCTCAGATGAAACAAATGGAAGGAGTGTTCCAAAGGAAGAAAAAATTCATTTTAAACTCTCAACCTATAAAGAATTTAAGTACAGCTAAATCTGTACCAGGAAAATTTGCGGCCATAACTTTATCAGCGGATTTAATATTTCCAACTTTTATCTTGAAAAAGTATGTTGCTGCTCCTGAACTGCCAACAGTGCAAGAATACCCGACTGGAAGAGTACAAATCAACGTAAAGAAGATCAACGACCTGAGGAAGCTTAGCAAATATCAAGCTTTCTATGACAACATCCTCCAGTGGCCTACTACTGGAGCGGAGTGCAACGTTGATAGGCAGTACGAAGATGAGATGAGAACGGAAAGGAAAAATGAGTAATGTTGTAACTGAATCCGTTTAAATTCTTTATATGCACAGAAGTAATTATGGAGTTTTTGTTGCTTTTAATAAATATTTTAAGTTTATACTATTATGTTTTTGTTGTTAAACATCCTCCTGCTATTTAAAAAATTAAAAGTTAGCTTCAAAATAACAGTTTTTAATAATGTGAGGCAGTTTATTGCAGAAACCCGTCAACTGAATTTTTTAAAAAAATTTTTTTTTTTGAAGAAATTAAACGAAATAGAATTGAAATACAAGCAACATTTGTTTTGAGAAGACATTAAGTATTCATCTAATTTTTTCGAGCCAAAAAGCTCTATTCAAATAAAAGATATTAAGTTTTTTCTGTTTTACCGAAATTTAAAAAAGTGTTCTTGGCGGGTTTCTGAAATAAACGATTCAAATGGAACTGCTGGTTGGGTGCGATGCGCTTCGACGTGCGAGACATGATTTCATTTTTTGCGATGAATGGTGGCTTCGTTCAAAAATCGGGACGTTTGGCTTCCCGATTGAGAGTAATCGGAGAGTAAAAAATTGGTGGTAACAGTGTCTAAATTTTCTTTTTGTACAAGGACCAATTTGCGAAGAACAGTGTCTGGAGAGAAATAACTGAATTCGTCGAGAAATGAGTTGAAAAGTGAATGTCTATCGTCAATTGATGCATATTTACCATCTTTGTGTCATTTGTTATGTGCGCCTTTCAAACGGTAAGTTACTTCGCGACATCGAATTACGATATAATGTGTTTGTTAATTGTAGTTAAAACTTTATTTAGCACTTGTTTTGTATTGCCGATTCTAACAGAATTGATCAAACGAGAATATTCTTACAATTCCCTCTAGTCATACTTTTACATCCAGAAGAATTGAAGTGTTGTATTTGTATTGAAATTTAATTTTACTTAGGTATGAAGGGAACTTCAAATATAATCCAAAATTTGCTCGTGTCTACTTCTGTTGGCTGTAGGGCTGTCCATAAAAATGTTCTTGATTCATCTGTCTCGTCTTTATTTTATAGTTCTTAATTTTTTATTTTAAATTCATTCTCTCTCTCTCTCTCTCTCTCTCTCTCTCTCTCTCCTCTCCTCTCTCTCTCTCTCTCTCTCTCTAAAGCGCGTGCGTGTTTGTATTTAATAATATAATATACAGTTAGGAAGTTACAGAGCCTAGTGTTTTAGTAACTCGATTACCTTGCACCTGCGTGTGAATGAGACTCGCAGAAAACACATCAGCATGTGCATAATCACCACCTTCGCTAATACTAAGATTTTCAGTTGGTAGTAGTTCATTTCTGTTCAGTTCATAATGTGATTCGTTATTTTTTCTAGAAATGAATATCTAAGTAAATTGTGTAAACAGCAAGTAGTAATAAACGATCAGTCGTTCTTGACTTATAACCGACTGGCAAATAAAATACGAGATTTTTTTTACTTAATATAGCGAAGGAATTTTGGGAAATCTACGAACTCGAGAAATGCGGTAGTTACAAATAGTTTTTTTTTTTTGTCACTAATTTCACTTACATTCCAACATAATAAAACTCTTTTCTTCGTTGCAGTGTTTCGTGGCCTACAAAAATATGTTACCATATACGAATTCGGCAGTTTAGTTGGTGGATGAAACACATTATCATTTCAAAATAAAGTTTTGTCGGAAATTCCACTGGAATTTTTTTCTCGTATAATCAGACATCAATGAAAATGAATGTTTCGTATACTTCGACTACACCCAGAACTTCTTGTAATGTTTTTTTAACAGAAGCTGGATGACGTCTCGAAACAAACTTCGTGATCCCTTGTTTGAAAAATAGTATCTTTTCAGCGTTTTCCTTACATAATTACTATAAAATTTCTCTATCTTCAAGTTCTCTCAGTCTCTCTCAGTCGTGGCTTTTCAATACCAGAACCTCAGAGCGACTGACGCGCCATGAGAAGCAACTACGAATCTGACGCTATATAGGAAGCCCATAGGGTTACAGAGTTAACGAGGAATAGCCATGATAGGAGAAATGTGCAATGATCGAAACTGTCACTGGTTCTTAAGACCATACGATGCTTTTGCAGTTATTAAGATTAGAGAATACCTCCATTTCTAGAAGAACGCCGCTCCAAAAAACATGGTGTAAAGTAAGGTTGGCAACAGTGCAGAGTTGTCCTTCGCACTCCTTATGATTATTGCAGATAACTTCCCAACTATATTGAACTTTTCCTCTCGATGAGGCATGGAAAGATATTGGAGAAGGTATGAAAAGTAGTGCACGGAAGGGAAAAGATGACCATGACCACTCTATTTCAGGCATAAGGGTGTGGGAAGATTCTCTTTTTTAGGTAAGGGTGTCAGGGATTGGAATATTTTAAAGATGTTTAAAGAATTTAAAGATAAAATTTGTAGAGGGCAAATGTAGGTGGCTGCAGGATAGAGGGAAGATGGGGGTGTAGGGAAATTGCCACCGGAGCGTGTGCTCCATTGCAATTAAATTTCCTTGCATGATATCTCTGGAACGCACTCATTACACTATTATTCGGTGAGTTGCATATCTCTGTATAATCTGTAACAAAAGTCTGTGACTAGAATGGGGCACGCCCCGAATACATTCAACCACGTACATCTAAAGGCTCCACTAAAAACAGAATTTATATGACGGGATAACTCGCATGAACAAACGCTATTTATTGTGTGTGGTCTGTAGCGGTACATTGACTTCGCGACCTGCCTTTGATTATATTTAGAGCATTGACTCGAAATAAGACGCCAGCATAACACGAGTTCATTAAGTCTTATTTTCTATTCATATAAAATGCTCATTCCATTAGTATTGGCCTATTTCAAGTAATTCCTGGATAATGTTTTTAGTAATTTTAGTATTGTTTTAATTAATGATCTATTAAAAATTGTTGGATTGTTATTAATCGAGTTAATGGTGATTAATTATTTACTTGAACCTTACGTAATCGTCGTATATCGAGAGATTTTCATAAAATCATTTTTGTCAAAAATACTATTGTCAGTAAAATATGATAAACTTTCACACATCCAACTATCTTATGCCACGCTAGTAAAACAGTGTCTTTTGCTTGGTTGCTGAAGTTAAATATTCAGTGAGGTTTTTTTTTTAAATACTGTCATCAGTCTTTCGACTGGTTTGACTGCTTCATATATTCTAATGTCTTCATCTACTTACACTTCTTACCTATGATTGTTCCCTCCACTAACAAATTAACCAATTCTGTATGTTTCAAAATATGACCTACCATCCTCTTCTTTTTGCAAGCTTCTTCAGCAAACTTTTTTTCTTACCCATCGTTTCCAAAACTCGTCCATTTCGTACTTTATCTGTCCGCTTAATTTTCAGCATCCATAGCACCTCATTTCAAATGTTTCAATTTTCCTTCTTTCTGGTATTCTTAAAGTGCATTCTTCGCCACCATAAAGTGCTGTGCTCCACACATAGTTAGAGAAAACAACCTTTTTAAAAGTCCTAGATCAATAGCTAAACCTAAATTATTTCTCTTTTTCATGAAAGCTCGTTTTGCTAGTGCTATTCTGCTTTTAACATTAATTCTGCTTCGGCCATCACTTGTAATTTTGCTTCCCAAGTAGTAGAATTCACTTGTTTCTTCTATCGCATCGTAACCTATTTTTATACAGGGTGTTTTAAAAAGAACTCCCTAGTTTTAGGTATAAATTTAATGTGTAAATTAATGAAAAAATACATCAACAAGTACATACAGTGAAAGAGAAAACCTTCAAGTTTTGTTTAACATCAGTACACTTCAACATGGGATCCATTTGTTGCCCTGCTCACGTCGAGACGATATTCAAATTCTCGCCATGTATTCACCAACATATCAGGTGTAACTGTCCCAACCGCCGTGACGATTCTTTCCCGTAAATGGTTTGTCTCGGATTTTTTCACTGTACACAATGTTTTTTATGTGTCCCCAAAAGAAAAAGTCCAGAGGGGTTAAGTCCGGGCTTCGTGGTGGCCAAGCAATTGGGCCAGCTCTCCCTATCCACCTTCCCGGAAAGCGAGTGTCTAGAGCCGCGCGCACATGGTTACTGTAATGAGGAGGGGCGCCATCTTGTTGGAAAAACACAAGCCCTTTTTCCGCCTCAATATCTTCCATTTGGGGAAAGACATACTCTGTCAACATGTCGTAGTAAATGTTTCCATTTATTGTTCGTTCTGCAAAAATGAAAGGACCAATCACACGATCAACCATCAAGCCGCACCAAACATTAACTTTGGGAGAGTCACGCTGATGCTGAATAACTTCATGTGGATGCTCTTCCCCCCAAACTCTGCAGTTATGACGATTAACTGTCCCACTTACATGAAATGTAGCCTCATCAGAAAAACAAATATTTTTCAAAAAATTTTCATCATCAATTCTGCTTAAAAAGTCAATAGCAAACTCTAGCCTTTTGATTTTATCAGTAGGTTTTATTTCATGTAACAGTTGCAATTTGTAGGCACGCAAATGTAATCTTTTACGTACAACATCATAGAGCGTACCTTTAGGAACACCTAATTGTGGCTCCGAACACACGAAACACGGATCTGTTCAACAACATCTTCAGAAGTTCTAGGCCTACCGGGTGATTTCGCTTTTAAAACATTACCGGTTTCCTTGAAAGAATTTAGCCATTGACGGATAGTTTTTGGTGTAGGAGGTTCACCACCATACTGACGTCTAAAATTACGTTGGACTGTTATAACAGACTCAGTTTGCACTAACCAAATAACACACTGCGCTTTTTGTTGTGGATTAAACATTGCACCGCACTGCACGCCCGAACACAACTGAGGGAACTGTTCCCTGGCGCCGTCTCAAGGTCAAGCAGGTCTGCCAACTGCTTGGCGGCAAAACTTAGTGTTGCTTAATCAAACACCACAAACTAGAATAGTGTATATCACTTTTTACAGATTCTATGACACATTAAAACTAGGGAGTTCTTTTTCAAACACCCTGTATATAATCTACTGTTATAATTTCTGCTACATTTCATCACTTTATTCTGGCTTCGGTTTATCTTTAGTCCAAATTCTTCCTTCAGTATTTTGTTCATGACTTTCTGTAACTTCGCAATATCCCCTACCTGTTCTGCCGTCAGCAAATCGTAGCATACTCATTTATTTTTTTCCATGAACTGTTATGTCACATTCAAAACTTTCTCTCACTTCCTTCATTGCTGCCTCTACATACAAGTTGAATATTAACGGGGATAGACTACAACCTTGCCTCACACCCTTTTTAACTGATGTATGACTTTCGTGATTCTCTAATATTATTACAGCCACTTGACTCTTATGTAGTTCGTAAGTTATTCTTATATCTCGATTGTTTTAGCCCTGACTTCTTTAAAATTTTGAACATCTTGTCCCACCTGACATTATCAAAAACTTTTTCTAAATCAACAAACGCCATAAAAGTATTTTTATTTTTCTTGATCCGTCCAAGTATTAATCTTAAAGCAAGAATTGCTTCCTTTATACCACGTTTTTTCCTAACCCCAAACTGATCTTCACCTACTGTCTCTTCTAATACCCTTTCCATTCTTCTGTATATTATTCTGGATAGTAATTCTGCAGGAATCTCATCAATTCTGTCATATTTGATTTAAAATCATTCAAAATTCTATCAGATTCTGTCCTCAAAACAGGATCTCCTAAGTCATCAATGACATCGCCTTCCTTATCCATTACGCTATTGTTAGTCACTCATCATACAGTTTCTCAATGTATTCCTTCCATCGGTTAGCTCTATCTTCTGAGCTTAAAAGAGGTTTCTCATCGGCGTCTTTAGTGTTTATTCCTCTCTTCTTCATTTCCCCAAAATTCTGTTTGGTCTTCCTATATGCCACGTCTACTTTACCTACGACCATTTGCTATATTTCTTCACACCTTTCTTTCAGCCGTCGTTTTTTTTTCCATTTCCTGTTTGATTTGTATGTTGTCTATATTGTTCTCTTCCTGCTTCATCTTGAGCATTTTTGTGCCTTACCTTCTAATCCATCAACTCCAAAAAAAAAAAAAAAAATGTGATCCATAGTTTTTTGGCAACTTGTTGCCTAAAGCTTAATGTTTCTATACCAGCTTTCCATATTTCTGTCTTCAGTGCATTCCATTTGTCCTCAGTTGAGCTGCTCTGATTTACTACTTACTTTTCTACGCTCCTGCAAATTTTTCTCTCATGTTAAATTGCTTCGTCTGTTCGGCTTGTGTTGGTTCGTTATTCTCTTGAATTTCAGCCTGCACTATCAGATTATGGTCAGTCTGTCTGCTCCTCGGTATCATTTATAGTTTAGAACTTGATTGCTGAATCTGACCATGGTAAAATCTAGCCGATATCTACCCGTATACCTCCAGGTACATTATTGTTTCTTAAATAGTGCGTTCGCCATGACTAGTTCATATCTTTCAAAAATTCTAGCTAACCGCTTTCTCGCTCATTTGTTTCACCTAGACCAAACCTTCCTACAATATTCCCCTGTTTTCCTTTTCCAACTACTGCATTCCAATCATCCATGGTTCTTCATTTATTTCATCATCTTCCTGTGACGTTGGCATGTACACTTGTACTAACGTGGTTGAGGCGGGACCAATTTCTTGCCTCATCAAAATAATCCTGTCCCTAAACTTTTCCTAATAACTCAGCCGTTTCTCTACTAATTTGTTCATTAGAAATCCTACACCAGTAACTCCACTGACAGCTTTTGTGTCAATTATTCTGTGTTCCCCAGGCGAAAAATCTTACATTCTTCCACTTAATCCTAGTAATCCCAACGACATTTAACTTAAGTCGTTCTCTCGCTCTTTTTAAGTTTTCTAATGTTCCTGCCCTATTCAGCCGTCTAACATTCCTCGCTCAGACTCGTAGAATTTGTTTATTCATTCTGATGACTCCTCCCTAAGGAGTCCCCTCCCGGAGGACCGACTGGGGCTATTTTGCCTCCTGAATATTTTACCCAGGAAGAAGCCATCATACTATGTGTAATTTGAGAGGGTGCACCACATGGAGAAAAGGTGGACGTTTGGTTTCAAGTACTCTCTCCCAATCCTTTATACCCCGGTTTACACAATAGTAAAGAATTTATGTGATGGTAGTTATGTCTTTCTATACAATGTTTGGTGTCAGAATGCAGTCTTGATTTTTTTTTTTCGGTAATTGATAAAAAAAAAGTGTTCTTTAAAGTTTTACATAGTGGCAAGAAGTAAATATGGCATTTGCAAGTATAATTCCAGCTGTTTGAATCGTTTTTTCGCTGAGACTTACTGATAGACACTGCAAAGGTAACTTTCAGTGGCAACTGCTGATAACCCCTGAAACTCGCTAGCACATTGATGGTTGTGCGAAGTTGGTTGCGTCTTGTACCACACAGGTGCTGCGATGAGGGAAATGGTGCACCAGTCGCTTGTGGACCCACTTTTAACTTAAATTTTAATCAATTTATTTGAACGTAAAATGAATGTGTTATCACATGTCGATAAAAAAATCCTATCCACTTATTCATCGCTTTGGGTTCAGTGTTGAGAAAAAGGGATGATCCCAGCAAATAATATATAGCATGAACGACTGTTTGCGACACGTAGTTAGTTTTCTCACTACATTTAGAAATATGCTGACTCGCTTTAGCCTTTAACAGTTTATGGCATAATCTTCAGATATATTAAGTTTATTACTACTGCGTACTGCATTACGGCTGAGATTTAACATTTTACTGCGCTTTTTTAATGTCTCCGTAAAGTGAAGTCTGATGTAAAGCACTCGTCATGTTAATAAAAAGTTACATTTAATCACCTAGTTCTCATTTATGAGACATTATCACATCAAAATAATTTTAAAAAATTTGAATACTTTGGTGGAAGTACAAATCATGTGACGACACAATTAATAGTTATCGGATAAGTTCGGTATTGAGAAGCGCCTTGCTTTTTGTGAAAGGTCGCAACAGCTCTTACGGAAATGTCAAAAGATAGACTAGCACGCGCATTTCAACTTTCATTTATGTCTGTGGCAGGAATCTTCTCTCTCCAAAGTAAATTGGTCACAATGACAGAAAAGATAAAGAAAAGAAAGTATTGTAGTTTCTTCAATCAACTATCATTTCTCAGTTCCGCTGATGTTTCCAACTTCTGAGCTGCCCCATATGCAGTCCTGCTATGTTCCCCTTAAATTACAATGGTATACCTTGGAAGACAGGTCAAAGCAAATTCGTTTTCGGTTTCGTTATTACAGAAATCTGGAAGGAAATAAAAACATCAGTCTACAAAGCTTCCGAATATCGTTATCTCAATTAATGCATATAGTACACAAAGTAAAATAAAAATCGGGAACTGACTCTAGGCGCTGTCCACTGACATTGGGAATGAGTTTAGTCCCAAAAGTTCGTCGTCTGACCAGGTAAACAAACTCTTACAATATTGCAAATACTATTTAGCTGTTTGTTCCATTATAGAATTTTGTCCAAAACTATATTATGTAGCGGAACTTTCGATAAACAGATGCTGAAAGGATATGGAACGTACTTTTAATCTGAAATGGAGACAAAAGAAATTCGTGTTAAATATATGTATAAGAAAGAGATGGTAAATGGGCATGTGTAATGGTATAGTGATATTAACGTTGGGCGCTCATCCGTTCGGCACATTTAAAAATGGGTATCTGAACTGAAACTAGGAAGAATAAATATGGAAGATGACTGCATAGGCTTCCGCGCTCTTTTTTTTTTTTTTTTTTTTTTTTTGTACTATCTGGCTTCTCCGGGTGGAGCCGCTTCTATTACTCTAACCTTTAGTTTCAGCCATTGTGCCGTGGCCTCTGCAAGATGGCTGAAATCTTATGTTTTAATAAATCTACGCGGCTCTTCTGGGTTAACGAAGAAGATACACGGCAGATGATCCTCGACAGTGAAAATAGTCTCTCAGGAAAATTAGGAACAGGATATATGGATTGGTGATGAAAGATAGAAGATTTTTTGCTAGATTGAGAAGATATCAGGTGCTCAAAGAAGGGGAAATAGCATTCTAACATGAATGCTTGATCATGAGAAAAGTTTCCGCCCACTTCGTGCCGAAACGTTTTACAGCAAATTACAGGGCGTTCGCCGGGAAACGCAACCCACTGTTAGCGCTACAAGGAAGGAACTGCTCCCGGCGAGCGAGCGCCCAGTTTCCGGCATTGTTCGACCGTCGGCCGCGGACTATTTCATAATAATTACGCTTCATAAACTTCATAAACTTGTATGTGCTAAGCATTTAAATGTGACGTAATTCATTAGCTTACCTTATAAAAGATGCTGGAAGTGTTGACACTCTTGTGTAATGCACATTTCACATCTTCTGAACATATTTCGAGACACACGCTGCCCTAACTGACTTAATGATTTTTTGGGTGACTGTTCTAGTCGAAAAGCGATATCGTCAATTTTCTCCTCTGTGAGAATACGGTTGACCGACAGTCTCTTTTTTGTTAAAAAATGAACCCGTTCCCTTACTTTTTTAACCAGACGCAGAATTGTTGATTTAGCTGGCTGTAAAGCGCCAGGATATTCGCGACGAAATTTACTGCGACACTTTTTAAACGACTTCTTCTTCACATATGTATCGTAGAGAAATATTCTTTGTTGCAAACTGTAGAGTACCATAATTTTACTCACACTCAAACACGGTACAGATTAGTAAGAGTATGAAGCCCCAAACCAGCCAAACCGCAAAGAAACGTTTATTCACAACACTGATTAATAAGAGACTGAAGTCACAAACTAGCTACAATGCAAAGAAACCGTTCTTAACAATGTAAGGGTCACTGCACTGCACTGTTGGGGCAGCGGAGGTGTTAAACAGTGCGGTGATTCACGGTGCCGGTTGGCGGAAACTGCTGGCGGCACTGACCGAGCAAGTTGCCGACGGCAACAGACTGGGAGGGTAGCGTTTTCCGGCGAACGCCCTGTATAAACCCAATGAAGATGCAAGTACTTCTTGTAAAACTAGCTCTCTTTGTGATTGTGGATGGGACGGTGGCACATTACTTTATTCCACATTCAAAGCTACGAGAATCGCACCAGTTTTTCCCTTCCAGAGGTGGAAAAGACTGTTACTTCTGCAGGGAAATTTATAGTGTGTATTTTTTTAGGTTTCTGAGGGCGTGCAGCTTCTAGATTTTCCGAAATAGAATTGAAAGCATTACAGGGAGATATCTGCTAATCTTGTAAAACAGTTGCGAGCAGCTACCATTGGAAAGAGCAAGTTGTAAATGTGCTGCAACATCGTTTCAGTACTTGTGGCAGCAGTTCGAGTTGGGATTCAGGTGATAACGTAACCCCACTATTCACACAGTCTCAGTTTTCCACATTTCTGCGCCATGGAAGCTTTCTTCCATCCATTTCAAACCATTTGATTTCATATGAGCTGTCACATCATTAGACATTCCTGAGAAATCCGTTTATACGGAAGCCGTTAAAATATAGGAAGTTTTGTGGAGTTCAGAGGGCACTATGTTGAAAAATAGACGATGACTTTTCTCAAAGGTTATTTGTATCTTAGTCGGGCCACTAAATTGTTAGACGGCCCTGTATGTTGCGGGAATTTCTTTGAGTTTGGTAATTAAACTTTTACGTTGAAAGAAATGAAACTTCTTTTTTTGCCTTTGTCTTTACGCCTCGTCGACGTAGAGGTCATTAGAGGCGGGATGGGACCAGGGGCAAGGAACTGGAAGGAATTCGGCCATGATGTTTTGAAGGAAGCATCCCGGCATTCGCCTGGAATGATTTGTGGAAACCATGGAAAAACCAAATCTGGATGCCCGGACGGGGATTCGAACCAGAGTCCTACCGAATGCGAGGCCAGGGCTTTAGCCGCTCACCCACCAAGCTCTGTATAATGAAACCGTATTAACGTCTTATTGATGAAATTAACTAGCACACTCTGTTCTATTAGTATTTAATACACCGCAATAAAACAACTACAGCGTAGGCGAAAACATTTTTTTTTAAAAAAAGCAGTAGTGATATAAAACGTACATTGACAATGAGAAGCTACTTCGAGACTGTCGAAAACTGTCCATTTACACTGGCGGTCCTTGAATAAGTGCTGCGGACCGCCCATCGTGTTTCTCTGAGATGACCAAATCTACTGTTCCGGAAACGTACGAAGGATGTTGGAGATACAACATTCGCCGCCTCTGACGCAAGGCTGATTGTGGGTGGTCTGTTTTGCTAACATAATATTTCATTTGACTGTTTCTTTTAAAACATGGTGCGAATTGACCTAGGTTTAGTCACCACACTATTGTCAGGCTAAAACCGCAAAGTATGATTTCATTGTTTTTCGTCTCCGCGTATTCCTTTTACTCTTTCCGTTATCATTTTTTTTTTTTTTTTTAATCTTAACCCATTTCATGTTTGTGGTTTCGTTCTCACCTCTTCATTCTCTTTAAATTTGATAAATATGTAAATCAAGGTTACTCAAAAACCTTAAAGGCTGACATTTCTGGAAATATTTTTCGATCTGTTACGTCAGTTTGGAGTTAATTGGCCAGTGTTAGGGATCATTGTAAAACCATCCTTGTGTACTTAATTGGTTGAAATCAAGTGGCTTAACCAGCGATCAGAGATCTCTCGCCACTGAACCACTGTCGAGATGATACCAGTTGTGTAACATGGTGCGCAATAACTGCTGAATACTTGAGTTTATTAATTTTGGGATTTGCACGGTGCTTATGAAGCGCAAAAGTTGACAGTTTATTTGAATATCATAATACCTTATTTATTTCGAATTGAGTATTTGAAATTTCCTAGCAGAGTAATTTAGATTTTTTAAAATATCTGTGTTGGCTGTCTTTCTTTACTTGGTGGTACTGCTCCTCAAGAAAAGAGATAATGCACTGTACCGAACGCATAGTAACGCAAATGATGCTGCAGTAAAGATGGGTGGTAACCTTTCCTTCAGTAGCTTCGTTCTAGCCGTTCTAACTGTTTGCCGTGTTTCCTGTAATCCATTCCTTTGTTACTGCATCATCTCATTTTACTTTTCACGTGGTAGCACTGCTTGTACTACGTACTGCTCTTTCTAAGATTTATTAAAGTTCTCTTGCATCTGAATGATTAACTTCGACTTTAAGTTTTCAGCCTTTTTGAAAACTATATTAATGTGAAATGTTATCTATACTGTTACTATAATTTCTCCAGGATGTGAGGTTGCGTTGTTAGTGTAACTTTGTCTGTGGCTGTGTAAAGTTTGCCACACATAGTGAACGAAGTACTGTGAGCCTGCAGCATTAAATTTCAATATTTATAATTGTGAATCATTTTGCGGCATTCTTCATGCTTTTGGTAAATTCATACTCATGTTCCACTATGTCCAGTGCAATATATGGGGAAGGAGGGGGTAGCCCAGACTTTTCACTGGGTGATGAGACGGTGAATAACCAAGAAGTTAGCCTTGCGGCCGGAGACGTTCTCGTCGCAGCAAATCAGCCTATTGATTTCCCGGCAGTCATGGACATTGCAGGTGAAGATATATCGGAAGTAGCCAACACCACAAGAATTACTAGAAAACGAGTCTGTGAAACTACATTTGAAGCAGCAGAGAAAAGATTTCTAGTTGAAGATGATGCCACCAGGACCGTGGAAGCCTCAGAGACTGTAACACTTTCTCCTGTTATTACAGTCTCTCGACAAGCAGTATTCCAAGTATCAGAACTATAAAACCCTTAGAACCTCTTGTTAATGTTTTGCGGACTTATTAAACAACACCCTTACTCTGGATAAGTATGGAGAGAGGAGCTTATGGTCAGAGGCAATCGTAAAATATTAGTCAACTCTCTTCATCTAACAGATACACAGGCTACCGAAATGGAATCGATCCTCGTGTTTTGCCGGGGAAACCTAATCCCAACAATCTTAATCCTCCTCGGCCTCATAGTCAGGGGCGTAGCTACTATGGGGCTAGGCGGTGCAGTGCACCGGGGCCCTCACGCTCAGGGGGCCCCCAAGCATACCTCAAGGGGCCCCTAAGCGCACCTCTAGGGGCCCTAAGGGCCCTCGCTGCTTAGGGGGGCCCATAAAGAACAATTCAAGGGCCCCCATCCTCAGTTAAGGGAGTCCCTACCAGCACACAAAGCAAAAACAGGTCGCCCGTCTGGCCTGAGGGCACAAAATGAAATTTTTTGCACCGGGGCCCCCTTCTTGACCTAGCTACGCCACTGCTCATAGTGAGGACAACGGTAAAAATAAAATTGGGGACTCCACCATAGACAAGCTTCATTCTGCTTGTTGTAGACAGCTCACGGTCAAATGAAAACCCAGATCCTGACGAAATAAAAAAAAGTTATTTAAAATTCTTTCCTCAACCAATGGAGTTTAAAATTCTACAGTGGAATAGCTAACAGAGAACGCCTTTTGAAAGAACTTGTGATGATCATATGGTTATATTATGGACTATTATATAGTATGCAAGTATATTAATATGCAAACTCCTCGAGATTGGGTTACATTCGTGTACCTTTTGTTTTGAGACGTTGGTTGCCAGGAGCGACAGGTTTAAACACAGCACAATCTCTGACAAAATAAAAGAAACTTCTTCATATTTCCACAGTAAACTAACAACCTCGAATGTTGAAGTTCAAAAAACAAATTAAAGAACAATTTCAGGTGATGGAGGGACAAACACATACACCTCATGGTAAGGTAATAGAAACACATAATACAGCAGAGAAAAGAATATCAATCATTGAATCAACCAATATCGTCATGAATAAGAACTTAGGATAAATTCAGGATACATGTAATAGACTCACTGCCGACTTAGTTCACTTGAAACACAGTAGTAATACAGTACCTCAACAGCTGGGAGACACGCCAAAAGGTGCAGTCAATAGGTGTTCCACACTTACCCATAGCTGCAAGCGAGAGTACTGAAATAGACAACTTTTTGGGTCAGGGTGCTAAACACCCAGTCTGTTTTATAAAGGGAGTAACCAAGCATTTTGACACATAACTTTTCGGGTCAGGGTGCTAAACAGACAGTCTGTTTTGTAAAGAGTTTTGAACAGTACAAGTTGTTTTACCTGTCCAATGATATGACATTCAAAAACTGGAAATACAGAAGAAAAATAGCTTGTGGCGTGGAGGAGCAACAGACAGGGCTGCCAGATTGTATAATTGGATACAAAATTTGTATAATTTGGTTAGCTTTTGTATCCTGTTTGTATAATAGATTGTCTTGTATAATTGGATACAAAAAATATTTTATCCCAGCATATTTTTTTAAAAATGTTTGGCATTTTGTTTCATGAGTTGGCAATACTTACTGCGCACGGGTTTACGGTATTAAATAAAACAATAAGTGATCGTGCCACTGTTACCAATGTAATAATCGATGGTCCCAGGCCAACAATGCCAGTACGTGTTTACTTTTTACAAGTGTTAGATCTTCACAGAACGTAACAAGAAAGTGACTCAATGTTATCATAATATTATTCACACAATACACTGGTAAGTGCCTATTTGTACGATACTGCAAGTAAGAGAAATCCGCAAATTCTCAGATAAATGGATATTGTGTTTTGTGTTTTGTTACAGTGGATAAATATGGAATAAATTTGTAGTAAAAAGATCTCTTACTTCTTCTCACTCATCAGAAGATCAGTCAGCGACCAAAATTAAGAAAAAATCAGTGCTATCATTCAATGACAAATGGCTTCAAATGAGTAATTTAAAAAAATTGGTTATCAAAAACTTCAAATGACCATGGTGATATTGTTGCAAAATGTAAATATTGTAATGTGGAATTGGTGAACCATAAGGCAGTATTAGAAAAGCATGTTTCAAGTAGCAAACATAAGCAAGCACTATCTCTTATAAGTGCTAATAAAACTTTGGGTGAGGTAATTAGCAAACCTGAAACTAAAATGATTAAGCGAGCGGAACTTAAACTTGCTGGATTACTTGCTGTAAATAATTTGCCTTTTGTTTTAATGGATACATTAGTTCCATTAGCTGCTAATATTTTCCCAGATTCCAAAATTGCTCAAGGGTTAGAAATGGGTAGAACTAAAGCCACTGCAGTAATAACTCAAGTATTAGGACCTGAATTTTCTACTGAATTAATTGAGTCCCTCAAGAAGACAGGCTGCTACTTTTCGCTAATGAGACAACAGATACATCTTCAAAAAAACAATGTGCAATTACTGTTATATACTGTGATCACGAATTCAACATCAAAACTGCATTCTTTGATATGGTTGAACCGGCCTCTAGTTCAGCGGAAAGCTTATTCAATTGTTTAAAAAATGCATTGACGACAAAAATATTCCTCTAAGTAACTTTGTTGGTTTTTCTTCTGATACAACCAACTCAATGGTTGGTGAACATACTTCAGTTTTTTCTCGTCTAAAAAAGGAATTTCCATATATTGTGTGTATCAAATGCTCCCTGCCACAGTATTCATCTTGTAGCTTCCAAGCTTGCTTGCATCTGCCAAGATCATTAGAAGATGCATTACGAAACATTGGCTCGCATTTCTCCCGGAGTGGTAAAAGACAAAAACAGTTATTGGAAATGCAAGAATTTTCAGTGTCAAGATTCATAAAATTTTAAGCCCTGCTACCACTAGATGGCTTTCATTAAAGCAATGTGTTGACAGGACTTTGGAGCAGTTACCTGCACTCATTCCATACTTCACTACAGAAGTCTTCGAAGATCCTTCAAAGACAACTGAGGAAATTTTATCTGTGTTAAAAAATGATTTAATGATTATTTATTTAGAATTTTTGTCATATACTGTACATATTCTTTTTCAATCAGACGTGCCTTTATTGCACCGCTTGAAGCCTGAAGTTAAAAAACTATTACAAACAATATCTCACATTACATGAAATTTGAATTCAGCAAGAAAGATCCGTTACTGTTAATCATCAACACCCAAACAATTTCTTGCCTCTTGAGAAACTTTATATTGGTGTAAAAGCTAGTGAATCAATTCAAACATTTTTAGAGAAACATCCAGAAGCTTCTGCTAAATCTGAAATAGACAATGTTAAAAAAAACATGTATGAAGTTTTATATTGAAGTGGCTACTCAAATTAAAACCAGATTCGATTTTTCAGATCCAATTTTTCAGTTTATAAGCATTGATCCACCGTTTGCACAATCTTTTGAAACTAAGCAGCTGAGTGAAGTGATAAAGCGCTTCCCATATGTGGCGAACGTCATCGATAAACAAAAATTGGACATTGAATGGATGGATCATGCTCTTTTAGACCATGAAAGTTTGGGGTTAGATAAAAAAAAACTTCCAGCATCACAATATTGGAAACAAGCTTTTTCTCTGAAAAATATAAATGGCGAGTGCAAGTATCCAAATTTAAAAATATTGATTACACTTTTGCTTGTTTTACCCTTTTCTAATGCTTCTGTGGAACGCACATTCAGCAGTTTGAAAAAAATTAAGACTCAAGACAGGAACTGCTTGAAAACAGAAACTGTTGTAGGTTTGATGGCGACTAAAAATGGGATTGTAGATCAAGGCGGTTGTGTTGCATTTGAGCCTACAAATACTATGTTAACTAGAAAAGTCCTGTACGACAATAAAAACTATATTTGTTGCACTGCTAACTGATGCTTGATGGATTGTTGCGTGAAAATAGACAATTTCTGAATAATTAACTGATGGTCATTGTATGTGATTTTTCATAAAATGTAACAATGAGAATGGTAATAAATTCTCTGTAATTTATCTCCCAATTCTTTGTTTATTTTCATTGTTAACTTAAACATAATATATAAATCCGTATATGTGACATAAATTTTGCATATCCTGTTTTTTTTTTCTTGCGGCTGGACTGATCGCCTGAAATTTTGATAATCAATACAAATAAATTATTAAGTTTTGTTCCTAATCAAGGTAAGTCGAAAATTAGTAATTGTTTTGTCAGTCACTGTATCGCAACAGTTTAATGGGGGGGGGGGGAAGGGGTGGTAGAGAGCAAAAAAAAAAAAAAAAAAAAAACGTCGCCAAACGGAGTCCCTTACCCACGCCCCCCCCCCTTTTTCTCTGTATCCGTCACCGGGCTGGTTTTGTATAATTGGATTGGATTTTGTATAATTTCAAAGGAGCCGTCGGTATAAAATGAGTTGGCTCGACTGGCAGCGCTGGTCCTTGTCGCCATTGTGTCGTGTCGCGTGGTGGGGCAGCTGATAATCTGGTGTGTTCGCACTTTCTTAACGTATTTCAGTGTTCAACAAGCGTGTATTAGCCGGAAATCTAAAACAGTGTGACGTCACGAAAGAGGATTCGACAGACAATAATATTATTTCCATCGAATTTTGTTATTTTCTTTGCTAGTTGTGTTGTGGTTTCTTCCAGTGCCGACTTTTTGGATTCCATCACAGGTGAGTGTGGACAGCATCCTTATGGATTCTCACTTTGCTTTGTCTGCCGCGACCTCAAAATTTGAGAACTGTTTTACTGAGAAATTTTCAGTTGCTCGTTGTTCTGGTTCTTACTTGATCGTTATGTAAAATTTCGCGAAATCACGACGTATGAAAATTACCGTAATATGTGTAGTGGCGGCTGTATAAAATATTTCCTTCAGATATTCTTGATGTGGATCAAATGAATGCTGATAGGACGACAAATCTCAGAATGTTTGGGTTTATCTTTCTTTTCCACGCTTTGAGACAGTTTTCAGCGAAGAAACACATAAATATACCTCCCTCTACTTCATTCCTGAAGCCGAATTTCCCGTAATATCATTTTCGCAAAATAACTAAATGTGTGATTTTCCACAAATTTGATAGTTCAGCAAACTTTTTCAACAAAAAACCTCGATTGAGAATTTCATGAATGGAACAATAATTTTAATTTTTCAAAATTTATCTAACCCTCTGAATTTTTTTGAATGAATCCTTTTTTTATTGTTTTATAGATAATCACCAGCATTTCTCAATCTTTTTCAACTCACACATCAGTAAAATATTAATAATAATTTATATGGGCCTAAATTTTTTATCGTGTTTATATTATTAATTCTCCATACAAATTATAGGAATATGCCGCTGTCCATAATACACCTGCGCCTACTATGAGGGAGCGTCCATAACCCACGTGCCCCCCCTCCCCCTCTCACGAGGCCCAACGTGGCTTTTGTCGGTACCCCCCCCCCACTCCCGCGTAGCACGTAGCTTTTTCCCCTTTTGATTTCAAAAGACATTTTGTTCTGTTTTCTCCTGTCAGACTATCGTAAGTTACTTACGGAGATAATTAAATGAAGGAAATAAATATTCACAAGATGCTGTGTGTTTTTTGCCTTACCTGTGAAAAATAAAATCCATGGAAAAATACGTGGCCTGGCTCGGAACCTCCCCCCCCTCCTTCCACTTACACACACGTAGCTTTCCGGCCAACCCCCCCCCCCCACTTTTCTAGACCGAGCCACGTAGTTTATGGACGCTCCATAAGCGTTGAGGAAGCTGATTAACTCAATTATCAAAGCAACGCCGCTCCTTTCACACCGACTGGAAACGTATTTAGTGAATATCGTGGAAATACCATATTTTTGCTATAGCTGCAGTATTCATTGTTTTCAGATGGTTTGGCTTACCGCTTATAGTGTTAAACAGTTCGAGTGCGGTATCCATTTAATGTGTACATATTTTGCTAGTATATTTTTTGCTATTGTATCCTAAATTGAATAATAGTTAAATCTCTGATATTTTGCGTGGGGGCCACCTTTCACACCCCGCGAATCGCTGCTCTGTATAATTTAAAAGACAATTGCGCAAATCGTGTGATGAACTCTTTTTTTAAAAATAACTTTTTTTTTCTTTTTAGTGAATTCAGTGTAATATACAGCGTGCGTTGTTAACCCTGACCGCTAGTTTAGCCTTTGTGACGACATCTCACTGTTGTGGTTGTTCTTCTCACAGTTTTCTGCCTCGCCTCGACAGTGATAATTTTCTCCAGTATTTTCCAGCTGTTTTTTGTCTGTTTTGTATTATCTCGTAGCTGCAGCATTCCCGCTCGTGTTTTCTAACTGGTGTTTTTAGTTGCGTGTCAATTGATTTATGCATAAACTGCTCTCGGGTGACTTCACTAGAAGATGGCGGCAATGAATCAAGTCGCCGAAATATCGTTTGACAACGCACTCTTGACTCGGCTAGTCACCCGAGAGCAGTTTGTACATTCTCAACGCCGAGAAAGACTTCGTTCTTATAATTGATTTATATTTGTCGATGCTGTGTTTTAGTCACCTGTTTGTATACGGCACTAGTTCTATTTACTATTGTGTTAGCTGCTTACTTTGTTCTGCAGCAGTTTTTCCGTTACGTGACGTCAGTTTAGTATTACTACCAGCCAATGAGGTCACTCTTTCCACTGCTAACACTAAGTGTTAGGTAACGCTGCAACAAGGGAGCGTCCACAAACTACGTGGGGAAAGAGAGTGGTTGGCTGGAAAGCTAAGCGGAGCAAAGTGGGGGCGGGGGGGGGGGGTTCCGAGCCAGGCCACGTAGCTTTACATACATATTATTTGTCACAGTTAAAATGAGGTACGGAACACACAACTGCATGTAATACTTATTTCCGTCATTTAATTATCTCCGTATGTAATTTACGATAGTCTGAAAAGAGAAAACAGTACAAAATGTCTTCTGGAATCAACAGAGAAAAAAGCTACGTGCTACGCGGGGGGAGGCGGGGAGGATAGAGGGAAAAGCCACATCAGGCTACGTGAGGGGTGGGGTGGGGGGGGGGGGGGAATCCACAGGAGGCCAAAATGCAGCTACGTGGTTTATGGATGCTCCGTTCCGTGTGGAGTTTGGTATACACGTTGCTGTCTCCATACCTTTCTAGAAAACGTCCATATTAAACATAAAAGAAACTTAGATAGACGGCCACACTAACTATATCCTATGCGATTGGGTAGGGAATACATCAGCAGCCATTTCTAATCGCATTTTGTCTTTGACGCTACCAATAAAATCAACAGGGCTACCATAGGATTAGGCGGTGCAGTGCACTGAGGCCCCGACGCTCAAGGGGTCCCGGAGCGCAGCTGAGGGACCCCCAAGGGCATGCCAGGGGGGCCCCCGAGTGCAGCTCAGAGAGCCCACTGGCTTTCTGGGCAAATGGGCGACCTTGTTTGTTTTTTTTAGCTCTGAGGCCCTTGTGAACCTAGATAAGCTAATGCTCAGGGGGCCCGCAAGCACAGCTCATGGGCCCCCAAGCTCCGCTCAGGGAGCCCCTACCAGCAACTTGGCACAGCTAAAAGAAAAGGCGCCCATCTGGCCTGAGGGCCCAAAATAATTTTATTTTGCACCGGGGCCCTTGATGACCTAGCTACGCCACTGAAAATCAAGCGGTTTCATGTAATTATTTTTCTTTTTTGCTTATGAATTTACGCCTCGTCGACGTCTCGGTCATTTGCTGGGAAGGAACTTGGCCATGGTCTTTTTTGCGTAAAGCGTCCGGCGTGATCTGATGGCTTCTTATGAACTCTTATAGATTTACTCCGCCCAAATATCGCGTAACGCGGAAGTTTTTACTTCAAAAAAACCTTCCTACTCATTGGTCGACGCATTCACAATCTGAGGATCCTGTTGCCCAGAAGGGACGTTCCTGGAACCGTCTGGAAGAGCGCCGACGACCCTTCCTGGAGCGGCGAGAGGCAAAGCCACCGATTTTTTTTTTTTTTTTTTTTTGTTTTGACTGCTTTACGTCTCTCAACAGCGTCTTTAGAGACGGGAAATGATGGGGCCATTTGCCTGCAGTGATCTGTGAAACCATGGAAAACCCAAATCTGGATGCCCGGAAGGGGATTCGAACCGCCGTCCTCCCGAATGCGAGGCCAGAACGCTTGCCGTTACACCACCACGCTCGGTAAAGCCACCGAAGGTAGCGGTGCTATACACACAGCCGCTGTGGGGGGGGGGGGGAATATTTTCATGGAGTAGAGCAGACACGAATAAATCATCACATACTAACATCAGCCAACATGATAATCCGTACCATATAATAAGAGAACAGAAACAATGACACAGGTTGTTTATAGTAAGCGGCGGTATAAACTTTTGCCTGCTATCACGTGGTCGCAGTATTCAACATCTAATAGTATTTTAACAGTTATTTGTTCCTAGATAAGAAACGAGGCAATATTCCACAAGGATACTTTTGGCATTATAATATACGGGATGTGTATATGGTATGTGCAGTTGTTAGTGTGTTTTGTTAAGCGCACAAATGTCACGTCGAGAATAAAAATTTTAGTATAAACAAATAAAACCTATAGATTAGTTGGTAGTAATAAAACGAAATTCAGACGGAAGAAGCAGGGCGTAGATGACTATAGCAGTCTGGATCATTGCGATATAGGAAGGGAGCCATATACATTATAGGGCACTTTTTTGAAATACTAAAAACTAGATGAAATTTTCTCTGGAAACTAGTGAATACGTTTCTATGACATGACGTTTCAGCGGTGATATTCTCTACCACCATTCTCAAAGGACAAACTAACTCACTAGGCTAGTTTCCAGAGAGAATTTCACCTAGTGTGGTTAACGCTGTGGCCTCGCATTTGCGAGGACTCCGGTTTGAATCCTCGTCCGGTCATGCAGATTTGGTTTTTTTTTATATTTTCTCCATATCACTCCAGGCCCATGCCGGGATGCTTCCTTCAAAAGGCCATGGCCTAATTCCTTCCAGTTCCTTGTCTACAATCTCATCGCGTCTCTAATGACCTCGACGTCGACGTCCATGAGGCGTAAATCCATAAGAAAAAAAAAAAAAAAGAAAGAGAAAATTTCATCTATTCACAACGCTGAGAAAGGCTCCACTCTTACTAGAAACTACAATGATATAATATAATGCAATATTTTATTCATCCAAGGAACCATATTCCCATGTCAATCTTACACATCAACTGTAAAGATCAATTAAAGAATGAACTAATTACATCAGACAATATACAGAAATTCTATATATATATTTCTAATGAGAGAACGTAGTGACCCTGAAAAATTGACAGTATTCCCAGTTTTACGTATGTTGTTAGGAACTCCTCTCTTTACGTTGTTCCCCTTCCTGGCTCCCTTATCTGTCCACGCCGTCTCAAGTTGAATACAAAACTTCTCTGGTAGGCTATGCCTTAATTCATAGTAACGATTGCTGTTTAGCAGCAGAAAAGTTTGATAAGTAATTTGAATGATTTCTCGTGTACTCACTGGCAGACGGATTATTTTTGTTGTTTATGCCCCTTGACCGAATTCCTTCCCGTACCCTGCTTCCAGTCCGTTCTCGCCTGTAATGACAGAATCAAAGATATTCGCCTGGAGTGATTTAGGGAAACCATTGAAAGAGCAAACTTGGATACCCGTGTGACGGGGATTCGAACCTGCGTCCTCCCGAATGCAACGACAGAGCGTTAACCACTCACCCACCAAGATCGGTGAAGGAGCAATGACACACGGCACAAGAACATACTCTATGATGTAGAATAGTGGGAAGAACATACTGTAGGGTGTAGCTGAGATTTTATAGCGTGAAAAAGAATGTATGTGAACGAGCAACGAAAGTTAAATATGAATTCTAACGCAAAACTTCCATCGCAGTATTATTCAAATGCTGGTCTACGATTTCAGAAACAAACGGAAGATTCCCTATACAAAGAATTAAAAGATCAGGGTAGTGGAAAAACGAGGGTCAATATCAATACGAGCAAGTAATTTAAAATAGACCTTGGATTTGACTTCAAAATATTAGTTTTATTCACAATTAAAATTAAGTTGTGCCCCCCCCCCCCAAAAAAAATCGTTTTTGTGAATATTTAAGGTATTTACCCTACACAATACCTACAAAAGTTTCAAAATAACGTGCAGTGCAAGTAAGCACTGTTTTGCAATGCGAATTTTTTTACCGCATGACAATAAAGTATTGTGTATATACAGCAGAGAATTGCTTTAGCTGTCCTGCTGTTTGCGCTAACGGAAAATTTTGGAATTGTGGTTACAGTGGCTGTCACCAGTCACCGCTGTCGTCGCGTGCAATCCTATTATATTGTCTCTGGTGCAGTCTGCCATTGTGTTTCTGTTCGAGTTGGTGGTTGGAGGTTGTGTTTGCGATAGCTTCAGTTAAGAGGATACTCTCAGAGAAAACGTCTTAATTTACATCGAATATTTGCTGCAGAGGCGAATACGTCACTTTCCGGTGAGTGTCTGTGTGATGTGCTTAGTGATGTGGTTTAATCCTAGACTGCGATTCCGCCACTGACTGACGTGACGTCATAGTGACGTATTACAATTATGTATTACGCTGGGTCGTTTTATATTCCGTTATTGTTTATGACACGAATCGTTTTGTGCATTATTTCTTACTTGTGGTTTGCCGTTATTTTGGTTGATGTTGTTGCTGTATTATATCTCAGTTGCTCGCCATTTCTGATCGTATCTTTTGCTCTCACTGATAGTCTGTTGATGCCATTTGTAGTATAAACTATAAACCACACACTATTTGACTCGTGGATTTTTCGCGAACCTTTTCGTGTGTCTACTACAGTTCGGTTTTAACTACTTCGTGTATTAATTCTTATGATACGGAAAAATATGCAGTTATTTAAATCGTTGTTTTTCGTGCTTTAAGTTTGTTTCAATTTGCACATGTATATTGTTTTGAGGATACATTTTGACGTATTTTTTTTGATTTACTATAGATTGCGATTCCGCTGTAACTACATTCCTCCGCGCGGACTAATATTGCCAATCGCAAGACTAGTATTTTTAACCAGGAACACAACCTGGACGAGAATGACATAAAGGATTAATTAGTCTGTATTCCATCCTGGATTATTCCACCGCTCCAGGGAGTATTAAAACCAAAATACGAATTCAGAGTAATGCTTCCGCGCGGAGGAATGTAGTTACAGCGGAATCGCATAATTTGGTACGCACATTATTTTAGAAATTGTCAGATAAAGCTTTCAAATATGCTTAAATATGTTCGAAATGTGGGTACATTGTTAGACGTTACTACGCAACAAATACATATTTCTCATTTGTTTTTATTGCATTTGTATCTTAAAATTCATTTTCGGAGAGAAAACTGCATTCGACATCCATATGGAATGTACAGAACATGTAATCGCACACGTAATGATAAAAAAATTCAGTTATTATGGCAGACATATTGCGCTGAGAGGGTTACATTCGTTTAAGTCATGTAGGACAGAGAAATTAGCACGAGATGTTAATATTCGCATAATACTTCATTAGAATGGAAAGAATTCCTGGGTGAGTAGGAACTCTGGACCAAGTAGTGAAAAGATGGACAAAGGCGTAGAAATACGTTGTAAGAAAGGCTTCAAATAAAATTTCTGGTCGATTTTAACGGCTGTGATATATCAACTACCTCTTATTGAAAGGCAAGCCATTGCTGTAATGGTAACTTCAGTGTCGAATTATTCATACACCACGTGGTTTTACACTTTACCTGGAGTATCTTCTCAAATACTTCCTCTGACACGTGAGTACAGTAAAAGCTCCTTATTCGCGGGAATACGTTCCGTAAAGATACCGCGAATATGGAATAGTAATTTGTATGGGATTATTGGAGATACGATCCAAGGTTCCGAAAAAAAACCAATTTAAATCAATTTATTAAGAGATTTTAAGCAATATGTTTTAGTTATTACTGTCAGACTTGGGCAATGTTTTAAAAAATTTCGTAATTTTTTGTTTCTGTTTTATCAATTTTAAACGGTCTTTCAACTTGAGTTGTGGTATTTAAAGGGCCATCCACAAATTACGTCACACGAATTTTATGATTTTTGGACCCCTCCCTCCCCCCCCCTGTCACAGGTTATTACATTTGTGGAAAACCCCCCCCCCTCTCCCCTGGTGTGACGTCACATATTTTGCAATTTTAAATTTATAAATTAAAACAGCACTTCCAAAATGATTTGCAGAAGAACTATAATTCTTTACTGTTGCAGTATGAATTGACGCGCATATCGACACTACCACTTTTATAGCGCCAGACTGTACACCAACATACTTATTGTGATCGCCGCTAGGTAGTATAACCATCGACCGAATGTTTACGAAGTATATATGAGGTTGAGTATTGTATACGTTAATTCATACTGCAACAGTATAGAATTATAGTTCTTCTGCATAATGACGTCTGGTGGTTGCGAATTTTTCTTAACTGTTTTTAATTTTGGCTCTGAAAAGAACCGTTGTTATTTGTGACTCTGAAAAGAGCCGTTTTTGTAGATGTTTGCTGAATGGTGCAAAAAGGGGGGGGGGATACTAAACTGGGCACAGATATTTGGTGAAGAACGATTTGGTCGGCTGACGCAAATGATTACACGAAAGAGTATTGCTCCCAAAGACACGATATAAAGTTTGGGAACGCATGCCTTGATCCAAAGTGGTTTTGCCACTACATGTAGGAAACAGTTCTTCAGAAGTTCCATACTAAAATTTTAACTTCAGTTTCATTCTCGACCAGAGACTTTCAACTCTTGCGTGTGAACTTCGTGACTGTTTGGATTCACAAAGTATTTTTTGTGTATCACGAAATCATTGGCATATATCCCGCCATCAAGGTTCGGCAGATTTTGTATGACGGAGAAAACCGATTCTTATGTACGGTCACTTTATTTCGTACCCATATAAACTTCGTAAAATTGCAGTCTTCACTGCCTGGAGTCTGTCTCCTATGATTACATTTTACCTTGAACTTTAACATTGTTTTAAAACTTTATAATCACATTATATTTAACCAGTGCTGCCAGCCACCTGGCTTTGCATATCCGCAGATGGCCACTAAAATTTCCATAGATTTGGTACAAAAATCCGGAGACTCGCTAACTGAATGACTGAAACAATAATTATTGAAGAGAGAGTCAATATTAAGAATACTTTTATTTCCAGATATTTAAAATTACAAAAACAATATTCTACCTTGAAAGTAAGAAATATCACTTAATATACGTATTTTATACATCGTCACTCTCATCACTGCTGCTGCTAGGCCTAGTAGTTGTTTTTTCCCCCACTACGGACCATACATTTTCTTTGTTGACATTAAATTTAGAATATCTTCTGTAATAGTGAATGTTAAAAACTGCGAGCCCTTTGATTCTCGGGTATCGGTTGAGCCTTCTCGGAAACCACTGCTTTGTAAGTTGTGTCAACGAACCTGTCACCGTGCACAAAGAGTGCGCCGATAGTTTTAAGTGTTAAAAATCCGCAGATATTTGAACAAAATCTGAAAATCCTAACTTTTCATAAAAATCCGTAGATCTACGGATGGCCTCCTGTGAATCCCTCCCCCCCCCCCCACGTAGGCCGACGTGGCTTTGTCTCTACCTCCCCTCCCCCCCTCCACACTCCGCACGTTGCACGCAGCTTTTTTCCCCACTGATTCCAGAAGACATTTTGTACTGTTTTCTCTTGCCAGACTATCGTAAATTACATACAGAGACGGAAGGTGGTGGTGTAACGGTTAGCGTTCTGGCCTCGCATTCGGGAGGACAGCGTTCGAATCCCCGTCCGGGCATCCAGATTTGGGTTTTCCATGGTATCCCCAAATCACTCCAGGCAAATGCCGGGATGCTTCCTTCAAAAGGCCATGGCAGAATTCCTTGCCCCCCCCCCCCATCCTTTCCCTTCTCTAAAGACCTTGCTGTTAAGAGACATAAAGAAGTTAAAAAAAAAAGAGTTTAAGACTGATGATAGAACTGTAAAATTTGCTTCATTTTCAAGTAACGATATCCCGCGAGGCTCGTGCTTAACCGTTTGTCTACTTTGGAGAATAGGTTACATCGATATGCGCATATTGCAGTCTACGCTAGCATACTCGGGTGAGATTTCATTAGCAACAGTTGGCAACACGGCCTCCCATCGCGTATTCCCGTGTCGCCTCGCCCAGGACAAAGTTCAGACCCGTAAAAACCAATTCCTTATTGGATTACTTTGCAATTTACTTTTCCTATCGGCATTACAGTTGATCAAGTGACTAAAATCCTAAATACATCACTAACACACAGAGTGTCCAGGAATCAAAGGATAATCCTGAAACCGCACATCATGTCTTACTATATTACAAGATTTCATTTTACTAAAAGACTCACCATTTTCGAAATATTGGTTTTAAAAAATAATTTCTTTAAACATGTTACTTTCTCTGTTTATTCCATGCCATTTCTACAAATTAATACTTTTCGAACCCTGTTTTTTTTTTTAAATTTACTGTAAGTATTTGAGTCATCTATAACGTTCTTTTTCTCCTTAAACACATAAAAATCTTAAATGTTGTAATTATTTAATACTTGTTTTAAACTGATTGTTTTACGGTAGTTCAGTCTGCTAAAGACACCATTGTACATAATAAACTTATAGTAGAAAGTTGATGATAATGATTTTTTAAAAAAATGTTGTTGCCATGGTGTGCATACAAAGTGCGGAAAGTATAGACAGAATAAATGCAAGTAATATTTTTTATTTCGTTAGCAGGGTTCAAAAAGTCTTAATTTGTAGTAATGACATGGAATAAACTGAAAAAAGTCACTTTTTTTTTTTTTTTTTAAATCAATATCTCGAAAATGGAGAGACTTTACTAAAATAAACTTTTGTGATATAGTAGGACATGATGTGTGGTTACAGGATTATCCTTCCATTCCTGAACACCCTGTATAATAACGGACAAATAATCAACATTCTATAAAGAACACTTATTAACACAGCGTCTGATCAAATATTACGACTCACTTTCATCTCAAACGAATTAAGGGGCCCACAGACGATCAACTTGGTTGACAACCTTGTTGTCAACTTGGTTGTCAGCGTTTGCCACAGACGAAACGAAATGTTGGCGACCAAGTTGTAAACATCACATTTGTGTATATGTCATCATGGGTTTTATTTGTTGAGTGTTTTCTACTGCTGAAATTTATTATTTTGAATTGCTGTTTTTAAGTATTTTGGTTATAGTACAGCTTTATTATTGAAAAAATGAGTGAGGGAGCATTCCAGTTTTTTTGTTTTAAGAGAGTTGCCTGACGATAATGTGTCTTCTGCTTGCCACAAAGGTACGATATTTAAAACCGCATCCGGAATTCCAATTTAATGAGCGAACAACATGTCAGTCCAAAACTTTTTAAGAACGTGAAGTAAAATTTTGAATGAATTGGATAAAGTGTGACCATTTATTGAAAATTATACGAACATGAGGATTGTATTAATGTGAATAAAGATTGTTCACTTCTTTTTTTGCATTACGCCTCGCCGACGTCAAGATCATGATGCAGGAAAGAACTGAAGGCAAGGAACGGGAAGGAATTCGGCAATGGCCTTTTGAGGAACCAATCATGCATTCACTTGGAGTGATTTGCAGAAACCACGGAAAACCCTAATTTGGATGGCCGGATGGGGTTCAAACCCCTGTCTTCTCGAATGAGAGGACAGGTCACCGCTCACCCAGCACGCTCGGTAAGCTGATGTTCTTAGCTAATGGGCAGAGCGTCGAGGTTTTAAAATTTCTAACATCTATATCGCCACACCCTATCATTGAGAGTTGTAGTGTAACGTAGGAATTTCAGTGACCTGAAGTACCATTAACTCAGCACGTACTCTTCTTTGGCTCCGGCTCTAGTTCTTTAGCTTAGTTTCAAGTTTTTCAATTCCCTCCAGTAACAAGGTCTAAAATTTCTGACTGTATTCTTATAACTGTCAATATACGTATTTAGCTCAATTTGTTGGAATAGAACTCAATAGTTTGGTCACTCATTCTTCTTTTTGTTGCGATCCTGAAATATTTCCTATTTTAATTCAACAGCTTCGGCAGTTCTTTTAAAGTATTGGAAAATTCAACCAAATTTGAATGTTCGGTAAACTTTCCATATTCAATAAACAGTAATTGACTTCAAAAAATGATAATATAAATATCAAATGAAAACGTAGTCACCAAAAACAATAACATAGACAGAACAGCTCCAAGTTTACAACTGATGTTGAGAACATTGTCGTCAAGTTCCCCACAGACGCTACAACAAGGTCTCCAACATTAGACTCCGCCCACCAAATATCAAAACTGTTTGATCTTACTTCAACCAAAACCTCAACCTGAATCTCAACCACCAACCTGCCCACAGACGTTCAACTTAGTCTTCAACACGGCAAGTTGACGACAAGGTTGACAACCAAGTTGATCGTCTGTGGGCCCCTTTATGTAAGGCAAGTGTTCAATGAATCAATGAGGTAACCCCCGGGATCTCTATGCCAGTGTAGTTCCCGCGTCTGCCGCCAGAGCGCTCGCTTGCTGTGCTTGTCGCCATTGTCTCGTGTCGCGTGGTGGGGACAGCAGATAATCTGGTGAGTTCACACTTTCTTAATATATTTCAGTGTTCAACATGGGCGCATTAGCCGGAAAGCTAAAATAATGTGACTTCACGAAAGAGGATACGACAGACAATATTATTATTTCCAGCAGTCGTGCTTGCGTGTTTTCTTATTTTATTTGCGAGCTCTATTGTGATTATACCCACTGCCGACTTCTTGGATTACATAACTGTTGAGTGTGGACAGCATCCTTATTGTGGATTCTCACTTTACTTCGTCTGCCGCGACCTCATAACTCGTGAACTGTTTCACTACAGAAATTTTTGTTGCTTGTTGTTGTAGTTGTTACTCGACCCTAATGTAAAATTTCGTGAAATAACGAGGTATGAAAATTACCGTAATTTGTTTAGTGGCGGCTGAGAAATTTTTGATGTGGATCAAATGAATGCTGACAGAACGACATATCTCAAAATGTTTGGTTTTTACTTTTCCACGCTTTGAGGAAGCTTTAAGAGAAGAAACACAAAAATGTACCTTACCCTATTTCATTTCCGAAGCCAAATTTTCGGTTGTATCTTTTTCTCAAAATAACTAAATGCTTTTGATTTTCCACAAATTTGATTTTTCAACAAAAATCGTATCACTCGATAGAGAGTTTCACGATCGGAAAAATAACTTTAATTTTTCAAAATTTATCTAACCCCTGTAATTATTTTTTGAAGTGAATTTTTTTTTTATACATAATCACCAGCATTTCTCAATCTTTTTCAACTCGTGCATCAGTAAAATACTAATAGACTAATAATTATATGGGCCTAATTTTATCCTGTTTATATTATTAACTTCACTCATCCTACAAATTATAGGGATATGCCGCTGTCCATATACACCTGCGCATACTATAAGGGAGCGTTCATAAACCACGTGGTTCCTATTTGGGCTTCCTGTGAAACCCCGCCCCCCCCGCCCTCTCTCCCACGAGGCCCAGTGTGGCTTTTGTAGGTACTTCCCCCCCTCCTTCCCCCACGTAGCAAGTGGCTTTTTCCCCAACTGATTCCAGGAGACATTTTGTAATGTTTTGTCAGACTGTTGTAAATTACATGCGGAGATAATTAAATGAAGGAAATTAATATCCTCATGCTGTTGTGTTTTCTGTACCTCAACTGTGAAAAATAAAATTCATTTAAAGATACGTGGCCTTGCTCGGAACCACCCCCCGTAGTGTAGTGTGTAGCTTTCCGGGGAATCCCTCACCTCCCATAGACCGAGGCACGTAATTTATGGACGCTCCCTAAGGCGTTGAGGAAAGCTCATTAACTCAGTCCTCAAAGCAACGCCGCTCCTTCCACGCCGACTGGAAACGCCAGATTTTTGCCCTACTTGCAATATTCATTGCTTTCAGATGGTGTGGCTCACCGCTTATAGTCTTATAAACAGTTGGAGTGCGATATCCATTTAATGTGTACAAATTTTACTAATATATTTTTTGCTATGGTATCCTAAGGCTATGTTGCGCGTACCGGCACTACCACTTTTACAGCGCCCAGACTGTACACAAACGTAGTTACCGTAATCGCCGCTAGGTGTACACCAATACGTAGTTATTCTGAATGCCGCTAGCAGCACAAGCATCGACTCAATTTAGTTACTCTGAAAGCTGCTAGGTAGCATTCTTAGGATATTTTTAGGAAACTAATAATGGGTACGAAAAACAAGTGACCCTATATAAAGAGAAATCCTTTGGCGGGAAACTGCTGCCTAATTTTAAGCGGCAAAAGGCTAAAATGTAGAAAAGCGTGATAAGTACAAGGAGTAGAAGTCATTATCGTTGTGGAACTTGACTTGTACTCCTAATACAGACCGGATAAAATGCGAATTGATTTATAGTAAATTGGTTCAGTGTTGTATTGTTAGGAAAAAAATATTCAGCACTGATTTGTACTGTTAATTCATATATTCAGATGATAGACATGAATTTATAGTAAAAAGAAACTGATTTTAAGAAATTATGACTTATGTTCCTTGTACTTATCACGCTAGAATTTTGCGGGAACCAGCTGCCCAATTTTAAGCGGCAAAAGGCTAACATCGTAGTCAATCGTTGAGACTTCAGTTTGGTTTTTTTGTGACAAATTTGTGGCTCTGAAAAAGAACCGTTTTTTTCTGGCTCTGAAAAGAGCCGTTTTTATAGATGTTTGCTGAATGGTGCGAAGGTTGGGGAAATACTAAACTGGGAACACATATTTGGTGAAGAACGATTTGCTCGGCTGACGTAAATGATCATACGAAAGGGTATTGCTCCCAAAGACACGCTATAAAATTTGGGAAAGCGTTCCTTGATCCAAAGTGACGGCTTGCTTGATTCGGTCCATCGTTTACCTAGCGGCGATTACGGTAACTACGTTTGTGTACAGTCTGGGCGCTATAAAAGTGGTAGTGCCGGTACGCGCAACATAGCCGAAAGGGCTTTTATTTTAAGGTTACTTTGCCACGTATTAATATTGTTGTGTTCAAAATTGCCCTAATTCATAGAGCATTCCACGTCAGTGTACTATAATGAGTGTGATGGGAACTGGACAATAGCATCAGCAGCGCGGGCGGCAACGTGGCTCTGCCGCCTGACTGTCATCTGAACTTTGCACAAGACAACGCAGAACAGACCACTCACTCCGCTACTTTCAACTTGCACTTGTCTGGTTGTTTTCTTCTTGTTGTTTTGTTTATTGCTTTAGCTTCATCAAATTCGAGGTCATTAGAAACTTAACGAGTTCTGCGCACGAGGAAAGGGAAGAACTTCGGCCTTGTCCTTTTGAAGTAACCATCGCAGTATTCGCTTGGATTTGGGGAAACCATGGAAAACCCAAATTTGCATGCCCGGACGGGGATTTAAACCTACGTCCTCCAGAATGTGAGGCCAGAGTGTTACAGCTCGGTGTGTTTTTTTTATCACCGCGGGGTGGTAGCAGTATCCCTGGAGTCAGTCTTCTTCGATCAATAATATTTATGTTCCAGCGAGCGTGGTAGGTTGGTGAGTAGTAACGCTCTGGCCTCGCATTCGGGAGGACACAGGTTCAAATCCCCGTCTGGCCATCCATTTGTATTTAGCACTCCAAAAGGGCATGGCCATGGCCAAATTCCGTCCCATCCACTTCCTACAATCTTATCGCTCCTCTAACGATCTCGACGTCGACAACGCATGAAGTCGTATTGCAGGTTACAATTATACAGAAATACTGATCGTTTAGGGGCCGCATTTGAGCGTGATAACACGCTACGGTGCTGTGAAAAATGATTAATTCTCCCAATTAAGCAGTTGATCCCAGAAGGATGGAATTAAAAATTAAGACTTTCCTGTTGTAACGGTGTAAAGGCAAATATTTTTGCTATGCTGTGATAGCAAACGGCTTTATGTGCAGCCTGGTACACAGTGCTTGGCACCTATAAAGGTTACCAACTGCAAACTTTATGACTAATACCGAAATAAAATATTATCAAAAACGGATTAAAATTATTGTAAATTTCGTTGAAATCATTTTTTTTCTGTTGACTTACATTTACTGAAATGAATCGAAAACATAGGCCCCAAGTTTTTTTTATCGCAGGCTGTAACAATTTGTAATGCGGGGTAGACCTAAGAATGTTAATTTTATTGAATGTGAAAGATATGACTAACGTTTCGTCCAGAAGCTCTAACTTAAATAGTTGAAAATCAGAAACTGAAATCAATTTGCTATATTGTACCGCAGATTATATGTACCGTCTCCACGCAACAATCTTTGTAGGCCCTCCAGGCAGGCTCACCAACTTCTCAGATATACGCCATCCTACATAAGCCCGCGGGGTACGGATGCAGTAAAATTTAGAGACAATTTCATTTTTTATTTCTATATGTATTTGTTGTCATAATAATGGTAACTTTAGAAATATTTTCCTAGGGCTTCCTAAAATCACTAAATTCAGTGCAAGTCATCTTGTAACTTAAATGTACAAAAATTTCAGACTTAATCATTGCAACTTTTAATCGGTTTCAAAACGCTTAAAACACATTGCACTAAGGCACTTTGAACTGAAACACCACATAAAAGGCTTAATATACATACTAAATTGGATTCTTCAAATTGAGGGAAAAATGGCGTCTTAACATTAGAACATAATGGAGATTAAACAACTTTTGTACTCGCACTCGATTGTTTTAAATATATTACCTGCTTCATTTTCAAAGATAGTAGAACATAGATTAGAACCGGAATTGAGGCTAGGACATCTGTTTTCTAACTGATGTTCTGTATTCTTATAGGTAAACGAAATAGTAAGCCAATCGCTTCACGATAGATAAGCGACTAAAAGGGCCAGTAGACGACCAAATTGTTTATCAAATTTTACGTGTTTATCAAATTATTTGATAGTCTGTGCCATTTGACGAGTTTGTCAGACAATCGACGTTTTTGATGGAATTTTAAATTGATGGCGTGTTTGACGGCTTATTTCATTTACTAGCTGACCCAGTTACGCGTCGCTGTGACTCAGAAATGTTATTATAAATTCCCTAATGTTTTCAAATTAATATTCACTTATAAAGATAAAAACGTTTTCAAAAATAATTTGTAAAGACTATCGGAGAGTTAAAATTAAGGACAAACGAACGTAATTTTTTTAAATTTATATTTTATTAAAAATTACTTAATGGAAAATATCCCCTGAGGGATCAATATGACGTAAAATAGTGTACACCTATTTACATATGGAACTATAATAATAATTTCGTGTGGTCGTAATGACATGGTGGCTGGGTTTCTGTTGGGTGCTTATTCCGCCCCTGTCGTAGCCGCCTTAACCTTACCCGCTAATCCTGCTGGATACAGGGGACCTACAGTTTAGCGTGGAATCCGAATCACGGAAATGTTGTGGCATACGTCACATTACACAGCAAGCTGTGCCGGAAGTGAAGGCAGGGTTAAGTGCGAATTCATCTGACAAACATCGTGACTGCAGCTGTGAATTTTCGACTGCGAGAATTAACTTATGGCCTTTTCCGTTCCTTGTCCTCTCCCAGCCTCCCTTTGTAATTCGCAGTAATAAATATTTGGGTCAATAATCGAGATAAAAACTATCCTATCTTTTAAGTTGGACCAAATTACACACAATAATCCAAATTTCATCAAAATCGGTTAAGTAGTTATGGAGTTCGTCTCAGACAAACATCGTGACGCGAGATTTTTATATATATGTAAGATTGTTTCGCAACTTTCAATGATAATTTCACTCAGTGGACGAGTTGCAATACCGGCTTGAAATTTTAAATCATCAAAATCAGCGCCTGTAGCTAAGTAACTCAAAGTTACTGATAAGCTTTGAGGAGCTGGTATCTTTTGTGCATAACAGTGTCCGTTTTTTTCGAGAAAATACAGTAATGATAGTAATTCTGCAAAAGTTTTATGTCCACGCATAAGAATTTAGTGCAATCTTCTGCTTCTGTGCGCAGACACCATCACGTCCCGAAAAGACAAAATCAAAACTAAACGCTAGTTTCACAAATTTGTTTGATCTTTGATTTGAGCGTTTGTGCTGTTGTTTTAAAAGATATTGAATTATTCAATACCTCAAAAATTGTGAGACTTCTACTAAAATAAAATTCTGCCATATAGTAGCAAATTATGTGACCTATCTCCGGTTGCAGGGGTATCGTTTCATTCCTAGACACCCAGTATGACTTCAAAGAGGTGTTACTACTGAAGGAAGGCTATCACTTAATGTTTTGTTTTGAAAATGAGATTGACATATAACAATAAATATGTTTGTTCTATGTTATGTTTTCTTGTTTCTTGATGCCACTTCCTTACGTTCTAAACGCTAAAATTTGCATTATCTATGTTAGAAATATTTTAATAATTGAGCACCAACAAAATAGCATTAAAACACAAAACGAAAGGAATTGTAATTACATGATACACTTAATTACTGCCGATAATCCGGTGCTCTCACTTTTACTGTAAGCATTTTGTCCATTGTTAAAACTAAGTACAAACTGAGACCTCACGTTTGTGTTTCTGCACGCACACGCATTCTGGAGTCGCATGAAATTCTTTTCCATTGTTTACTGATTTGGTTTCAACAATGTGCAAATTGGTAATTTAATTTAACTTTGATGGAGTGCCTGATCCGTTGGCAATATCCATACAAACCCATTTTTCCACCTTATTTTCCCATCTACTTTTCCCTTTACTAATTTCCAGCTTTAAATTCTATTACCGTTTTTGGTAATTAATTCATAATTTCTCTTGGTAATTTATTCCAATCTGTGAATCCGTTACATCTTTCCACACTCTTGAGCCTAAAATCGAGTGCAAATTTGTGGTCATGGTAATCTTCCCCTTCCACGCACTTCTCGTAATTTTTATGCCAACATCATTCCACAACCTCATCACCATATGTCTCTTGTACACTCCTATGACTCTCTTCACCCTCCTCCTGTCTTCCAGTGAATTTCATTCCAGCTCTTTTACCATATAAGTTACTGATTGTGTTCTGCGGTATTGCCAGAAATAAATCTAGCAGCCCTTCTTTGAAACCCTTCCAATAGTTTTACCTTATTTACCACCATTTTATGGCTCACTCTATCAAAATTATCTGAAATATCTCGTGCTTTTATAGCTAAAGTGAGTGAATATGATTGTTTATACAACACTGGATTACCGGATTATCTGGATCAATTTATGGGACAAGTAGTTCGGAAGTAAACTGGAAGAGTATTTAATATGCGATGTAATATATCATGTAATTTCAATTTCTTTTATTTTTGTGTGTTGATGCTATTTAATTATTATTCAACTGTTAAAATATTTCTAACACAGGTAATGCGAATTTTTTCTTTTAGAAAGTAATGAATTTGTTACCGAAAAAAGATTTTAAAAAATCCTATAGACAAAACATTTTTACAGTAGAAGATCATTTTCATTTTTAAAACAAAACATAGTAGTAGCAGTTCAGATGCAAACGTCTCGAATATTATTCTTAATTGTTATACTAACCGACGAAATTCACCCGAATGCGTACTTTTGATTGATAACAAACCGAGCGTGGTGGTCGAGCCCTAACGCTCTGGCCTCGCATTCGGTAGGAGGCGGGTTCGAATCCCCGTGCGACATTAAGACTTCGGTTTCTCTAAATCTTTTCAGGTGGATGCCGGGACGGTTCCTAAAGAAAGGGCAAATTCCTTTGTTTCTTGCTCATCAAATTCTCCCGCCTTTAACTACCTCACCATCTGCGAATTGCAAAAGCGGAATGAAACAAAGTAATACATAGTTATGCCCCGCTTCGTGGAATTAAGATCCGGCGCAGTGAATTAAGCATGGAATTCATCTATGGCTGGCTGTTGCCAAGACAACGAGCAAAATCGCTGCTGTGGCATTGCTAGAATAAACTCCACCTATTCTGTTTCTGAGTGGTGCTGTGTACATACTAACGACAATGGAAAACGATCTTATGTGGAAATAAAGTTTTCAGAGTTTTACCCGGTAGTGCCTATTCCTACTGCATTTTTATTACTTGACGCTGTGCTTGCATTAGATTTCCCTCTGACAGTTTTGATACTATATTACCAAATACATCTCCGATGTAATATTGGGCATGCTATACCCTGTTCACTCCGACCTGGCGGCTCAAGGTCATGTTGCCCTCACCTCACATCCCCCTCCCTTCCTATCTCTCCGAACTAAACGCTGTGTCCAGATGGGTGGGAGGAAATTTCCCCTTCGCATGTAGGTGTGACGGGAGAAGAGTGGGGATAGAGCACACTGACCTTGAGCCGCCTTTGTTAACTGAACGCGCTATAGTAATCAACTAATCGTGTTTTGTGAAAATATTTTAAAAGGCGCTTTACGGCTTCACCTTATTTCAGTATTTCTACAGTACCCCCCATATCTGCTTACTCAGATAGGAAAACTGCCCATTTCCCTGGGCATTATTTAGAAAACAAAAAATAGTCGCCGTGGAACGTGACTATATTTAAAATTTTTACGATCTTATTCTTTGAGCTGCATGTGTCATTGGATGTAATTAAAATCATTTGGACTTAATACAGAAAAATTTCAGCATCTATTCGTGAGGTTTGCATAGTACGTAACAATGTTTGTTTTGTTCCTCTCTGTGCCTCGTGATGGTGTCTAGTTTTGGGGTGTTATATGGCGGTGATTTTTATTTAATTGTCACATTACAATATAACAGACTGACTCTTTTGGATAAGAAAAGTTGTCTATTTACAAATAGACAACTGCATAACAAAATAGATAAATACAGCAGCAGATGTACAATCACAGCATTCATGGTACAATAATTGTGTCTACTGCATTTACTGACTACTGGCAACTATGGTCGGTAGTTGTAAGAGTGTTGGAGATGTGGCGGTTGAAAGTGGTCGATCAAGGACATTTTCGTATTTCTAACAGAAAAATGAGTGTTCCTATGTTTCTCTTTGCTGTCAAAACTACGTAGTGCAGACTACTGGTGTTTGTGTATGGTAGTAGAGTGAAGTCTTCCATCGTGCACTATAGTGGTTGAATGTTGGCAGCTATGGGGGTGTGGGAGACACAGTTGTTGAAAATGGTTGACTTGGGGCACTTTCATATTTCGACTGAAGATGTGTGTGTCTATTTTTCACATTTCAGTCAAACCTACCTATCACAGACCACTGGTGTTTGTGTACAGTAGTCACCGTCGTGCACAACGTTAGCTGAATGTTGGTAGCTGTGAGGTTGTGGGAGACATGGTGGTTTAAAATGGTTTATCACGGACATTTTCGTATTTCGACCAAACACATGTGTTTCTCTATATTGCTGCCAAAACAACATAGCGCAAACCACTGCTACTTCTGTGTGGTAGTAAAATCAAAACTCCCATCGTGCACTATGGTGGTTGCATGTCGGTAGCTATGAGAATGTGGAAGATATGGTAGTTAAAAGTGGTTGACCTGGAGAACTTTCATATTTTGGCCAAAAACGTGCGTGTCCCTATTTTTCACTTTTGAGCGAAAACTAACCACCGCAGACCAATTGTGTTTTTGTGGTAGTACGAGAGTCACCGATCGTGCAAAACGATGGCTGATATCGCTATCTATGGTGGCGTGGGAGATATTGTGTTTGAAATTGGTTGATCATAGACATTTTCTTATTTAGAACAAAGACGTGTGCCCATATATTTCACTTTACTGCCTCAACTATGTAGCGCATGCCATTGGTGTTTATATATGGTAGTGGCGCAGAGTCTTCCATCATGCAATACTGTGATTAGATGTCGGTATCTAGGGGGGTGTGGTAGATGTGGTTGTTGAATGTGGACAACCTTGGGCATTTACATACTTCTACGAACGACGTGTGGGTCCCTATATTTAACTTTGTAGTCAGAAATACCATGCGCAGACCACTGGCGTTTGTGTGTGGTAGTAGCCTGGAGTCTTCCATCGTGCGCTATGGTGATTACGCGTCGGTGGCTGTAAAGGTCAGATAGATTTGTTGATTGATTGTGGTCGACCTGATATAAAAATAGACATGTGTGTCCCTATATTTGGCGGTGCAGCCTAAACTGCCTAGCGCAGTCCACTGGTGTTTGT
Organism: Vandiemenella viatica; assembly: GCA_031002005.1. Classification (NCBI taxonomy): domain Eukaryota; kingdom Metazoa; phylum Arthropoda; class Insecta; order Orthoptera; family Morabidae; genus Vandiemenella; species Vandiemenella viatica. Next base: position 46,985 of record JARYHS010001479.1, on the reverse strand, counting down.
GTGTGATATCGTCTGTCTTCGTCTTTCCTAACCCAAGCATGTATGGTGGTGTAAATTTGACTCATAATTCGAAATTTTAGAGTTGAAACTTGGCTGTTAGGAGAGGAAATATTTGTAACAGAATCAACGTACCTTTTGTTGGCAATAAATCTGGTACCAAGGTGTAGGCTGTTTCTCACTACGTGCTTGTCTGATTTAACTTTAGAGAGCTTGTATCCCTGAGATTCAATAGCATGTTCATCCATAAATCTTGTTTACTGAATTGCTGCAATTAGGATTTGATGTTGTAAAAGGATGTTCGTGAGAAGTTTCAGTTTGTCAGGATTCAGGAGCGAGTTTGCATGAAGGTTGTAAAGAATTACTTGATCTTGTATTCATGAGCCTCTGATGCCTCCAACACTGTCTGTTCAAACTCACCAGAATCCGAAATCTTCCGTGTGTCACTCAAATTGGCGGTGGATTGCTTACCACTGAGGTTATTAGAATTTTCCGGAAATTCCTCCGTACTATTAATGGTTAAAATTCTGTTGACTTGGGCCAATGATTTATAATATTGACAGAGGTACTGACCAAGGTTGTGAGCCTTGGAGCCCCCGACAGGGTCTTCTTGCTGACCGAACGCCTCGCAGTTAGCCGCTATATCACAGGTTGTGTTTACTGATGTTCTTTGAACTTTTTAAGACATATAATTAATAGTCTCATCATCCAAGTCGAACGGTCTCATGGCTCAGTGGTTAACATTAGAGATATGAAGGTCCCCAGTTTGAATCCCGGTCATTTTCACAGACCCTTAACCCGATCTTCACCTCTGGCATAGCTTTCTGTGTAATGCGAAGTACCCCAGAAAACTTCCGTGGTTGTATTGTACCATTAACCCCTTTACCCGGTAGTATTACCGGTTTATGTTAGGTAAGGAGGAAGGGAAGTGAACACCTTATCTCCAATAAAAGGTTAAGTATGCCTTCAAAAAAAGGATCCTACCAAACATAGGGTTGAATACAAAGCTTAATTTTTTCACCAAAGTCGCTTGTTACAACCGAAGTAAACTTTTTGGTATTTTGGCCTCTAAACACGACTAATACGACAGCAAAAGCAGGTTTACTGAGCGTGGTGTGTGAGTGGTAACGCTCTGGCCTCGCATTTCGGAGGACACAGGTATGAATCCGCGTCCATTCAGATATGAGGTTTCTGTGGTTTCATTAAATACCACAGTCCCTTCTGGAAACGACTATTGATTTTTTTGCTGTTCCTGGCTCTTGCGTTCTATCCCCACATCCAAACTCTACATCTTCGACGAGGGATAAAGCCACCAAAAATACGCTCTGTTATTTTTATCTACTAACGTTAAAAGTTCGTATCTGGTATCACCATTATTATTGTTAAAACACTTCTTACGTACTAAATGAGTCCAGAGAGGTGAAATATAATTTAAAGATACAAATAGTTTGTACTGCATATTTCCGTGATATTGCCATGGTTATCACTATGTCTTCTTAAGTTTAACCTGGATTAACTTGATGTTTTGATTTTGCTTTTCAGTACTACAATGGATGCGACGAGTGAGATGTTAAGCACTTTGAAGGAGGAAGTGGTGCCCCGGTCCACCTTACAGCCAGCACAAGTGTTGGGTTACTGCTCGATCCTCGAGCATCTACTGGAGGCTGGTGCCGTCACTTCCATCCAGCTACAGACGACAAAGTGTTGGCTGGATTCTCCAGAGCACGCTCAGTCAATAATGCAAGCGCTGCTACAGCACGGACACCTGCACCTGCTGCGGATGGCGCTGCTTCATCGGCCAGGAATGGTCAGAGGGGCAGTCGATGAAGCGTCGTCGACGCCTCTGCACGTGGCCTCGAGACACGGTCAGCCCGCCGCCGTGCGGATGCTCCTGAATGCGGAGGCGGACCTGGAGGCGGCGAGAGAGAGCGACGGGTGGACTGCGCTGCACGAGGCGGCGGCGGGCCCGTCGTGGCGGGAATGCTGCTGAGGGCCGGGGCCCAGGTGGACCGCAAGGACAAGGCGGGTAAGACGCCGCTACAGCTGGCGGCGGTGGCGGGACACGCGGCCACAGCGCAGCTACTGTGCTCGGCGGGGGCGGACACCACTGCGGGGGAACAGGACTGGGACCAGAGGCCGCTGTTGCTGGCTGCGGACACGGGCAGCGTGCGCACCGTCACAGTGCTGCTGCGGGCGGGTGCCGGGGGCGGCACCGATCCAGGAGGGTGACTGCGCTGCTGTGGGCGGTGAAGCAGGGCAGGAGCAGAGCCGTCACCACACTGGTGGCGGCGGGGGCGGACGTCAACGTCGTAGATGAATGCAAGAACACGCCACTGCACTGGGCAGCAGAGTATTGTGACGAGGAGGCGGTGAAAGCCCTGCTGGCGGATGGCGCTAAAAGGAACAGTGTCAACGAAATAAAGGGAATTCCGTTACATTTGGCAGCGTGTGGAGGCAACGCCGGTGCTGTGCGGCTGCTGCTGGACGGCGCAGACGTTAACATGAAGGACGAGGATGGTTGGACGCCGTTTCACTACGCGGCCAGGTATACAGACAGCGTGGAGACGGTGAGAGAGCTGCTGGTGGCCGGAGCGGACAGTAACAGCGTGGACAATATAAAGGCAACTCCGCTACATTGGGCAGCGGCGAGAGGTAACGTCAGTGTGGTGCGGCTTCTACTGGGTGGCGCTGACGTCGACGCGAAGGACAAGACTGGTTGTACGGCGTTACACTTCGCAGCTCGCTATACAGACAGTGTGGAGACGGCGAGAGAGCTGCTGACGGCCGGAACGGTTCCCAATGTTCGATCGAAGTTTGGCAATTCTCCACTTCATTTGGCCGCAAGAAATGGCCATGCAGAGATGGTGCGTCTTTTGGTGAATATTACCGATGTCAACATGCGCAATAACGACGGATATTCGCCCCTGCATTTGGCTGCCAGCGGTGGCCACGTGGATGCGGTGAGAGCGCTGCTGGATGCCGGAGTGGACAAGACGGTGAAAACGAATGACGGCAGGACAGCGTACAACATGCGAGGAGAAACTGTCGACTGGCAGAAACTACTGACATATATGGCGGATACCTCTCTTTGATGTATACTGCCTGAGCGTCTGAAGTAGATATAAGACTTCTTTACTTTCGCGAGAAGTTATCACATTATACCATGCTGGGAACTTTGCTGACGTTAGAAGTTCCAATTTTTTTTAAATATATTTCTTCCAAGATTTATATTTCATTCTTTTCAGTTAATATTTTAGTGCTCATATTTCAAATAAAATTTGTTTTCGTTTAATTTTTATAGATTGTAAGCATGCATACTACTACATATGTTTTTTGAAATAGTACGATAATAAAGATTATTTTTCAAATTTTTCTTTGTAATTTTCATTATATCTAAGTAATTAGTCAATGTTACTATTACATTTAGCCATTTCAGTGTTGTGTAGTCTTCATTGTTATTATATTGCAGCAGGGGTGTCCGGACTGTTATTTACATATCACGCCATCTCTCACCATGACTCAGAGTGTTCAGTAGCCTGTTACCATAAGACTTCACACCAAGATAGCCAGGAACCAAAATAGCCAGGTCGTGCTAGTTCAGCCAGTCGTACCCAAAATTAAATACATGAACATGTACAAAAGATGGAAAACAAAACATAAACATGAAAAATGTAATTTGGACATTACAATATGATACAGTCAACCACAAAATTTTGATAAGTAAGGTATACTCGACCACAAAAGACTATCATCTTACAAAAGTCATCCAGTGTTTACTACAAAACAGAAGGTTTTACGTCACCCTCTACAATAAGAAGAGTCGATGGAGAACTCAGAAGAATGGACTCCCTCAGGGTAGTGTGCTGGCCCCGCTCTTGTACAATATATATACAAATGACCAACCAATTATTTCTGGAACAAGAGTATTCATTTATGCTGATGACACAGCATTTGCAGTTCAAGGCACAACCTTTGAGGCGGTGGGTGTGAAGCTGACAACAGCTCTTGAAGATATGGCCAAGTATTATAACGCTAATCACTTGAAGCCCAACCCTGGTAAAACACAGGTCTGTGCATTCCATCTGAGAAACAGAGAAGCCAGAAGGAAGTTGAACATCAACTGGAGGGGGCAACAACTACTACACTGCGATACTCCAAAACATCTAGGAGTAAAGCTTGATCGATCTCTCACATTCAAAACCCATTGTGAGGATCTGAAACTTAAAGTATCTGCCCAGAATAACATCATCCGGAAACTTACAAGTACCTCCTGGGGAGCACATCCAAATGTGCTTCGTACATCTGCCCTGGCAGTTAGTTTCTCTGCAGCAGAATACTCAGCACCTGTTTGTCAAAACTCTGCACATGCTAAGCAGGATGATATAGCATTGAATGATACTGGTCGCATTGTAACAAGTTGCCTGAAACCAACTCCTGTTAGTAAAATATATCAAGTCATGGGTATAGCACCACCTGACATTCGTAGGAAAACAGCTGCAGAGAGGGAGAAGAGGAAACAGAAAACACATCCCAGACACCCTTTGTTTGGACACTAACCTCAATCCACAAGGCTGAAGTCAAGAAAGCATTTCGTACAATCAACTACAGCCATAACATCTTCTCCTGAAGCACGCCGTCCAGAACTATGGCGAAATTCGTTGCCTGAAGAACAATGGAGGATCATCAAAGAGGCACCGGCTGCGGGGTGTAATCAGCCATATGCTATATGGAAGGCTCTAAACAGATTAAGAACTGAAGTGTCCCGATGTAGATATAATATTAAAAAATGGGGTTACACTACTGACAACGATCTATGTGAATGTGGTGAGCTTCAGAACCCACAACATCTTCTGGTATGCAGGAATCTCCCTGAAACCAGTACTATCGACGACCTTTATTGGGCAAACCAGAAGGCCATCAAAATTGCGGAATTCTGGTCACATTCCATTTAATTGTGTTCTATAGTTTAATATTAATTAATTAAGTTTATTTTTTTTTCAACTTGTAATGTTATGTCCTGGACACGAAAAATAAATAAATAATAAATTGTTCATGTTTATTAATAAAGAAATCGATTCTATTATGTTATTTTCAGCTTACAGCAATGCGTCTGCTCCCGTACTTGTTCTCACTTTCTCACTGTAACAATTTTCTCATCCAGCGTTATGGTATATTAATTCTAATGTCGTAAAACCAAGCAGTTTGGAAGTACAAAAGTCCTCAGTTGTTTTGTTATTGCAGAACTCATAAAGTAGTTAATAGGAGAAACAGATGTGTGGTATTTGGAATTTGTGCGTGAACACTAGGTTGTAACAGTGCTGTGAACAGTAGGTATTACTGCGGCTCCAGCCCAACCTCACCCAACAAAACCCTCTGCAGCTGCCACCTACTTGGGTACATTACATTAACTGCAAAGTTATAGGAGACCTTCGAACACTTTGATAGCTTAAACTTCTACAATTGTGAGTGCACTAACTAATTCGTCAATCATTACACCGTATACGAAATTAATGGTAATTCTCTCTTTTTTTTTCCTCCTAAACATCAGAGTGGCCGTTTCTTCAGGGTGCTCACCCCCGCGGCTAGCAGTCAGCTGTTGTGAGGTATTGTTTTAGTAATTCAGAGTCTCATTGAATTTAGCTACATAGAGAGTAACGGAGCGTTCAGTGAAAAATATGGCTCCTACTTGATAATAAACTTTTTCCGAAGCATAAATATTTGTTAAACTGAAAAAAAAAACAAAAAAAAAACGCTGATGTGGTGTAATTATTGCGGAATTATAAAATAGTTTTCGCACGGAATAACTGAACCATTATGCTGTAAATAATATCAGCAAAATTGCGATAAATCAACTTTAGATGTTTTACAAATCCTAACACTAGAGAAGAAAAAACTGAAGACATTATTTTTGTGTAATGTATTGTAAGAGAAGTGGTACCGAGACACGGGATTAGGTAAGAGTCTTGTTCAGTAGCTCACCCTGTCCGCTGTATTAGACAATCAACTCTACCTAAGCACGTACTGCAAGATATATATATATGTATATATATTTTTGATAACTCAGTTTCTAATTCAACAAGAGAAGTTTCTTCTAGTATTGTGTGCTCATAAGTTTTTTCATCGTTGCAAATGCTCTATTGTTTCTCTTATAGCAGCAGTGATCTGGATAACTAGTGTACTGGTTTGTGCGCAGACGTTTTTTGGGTACGCCTTTCGAAATAGTCTATTCAGTTTTCCATTGCTCGTTACTTTCGAATAAATCTTGTATTGTATTATTATTATTATTATTATCTGCAATTGGACCCTGTCGGATCACGCAAAGCCTTAACGATTCAGTTTTCTGAGTTTCCATATAGCTTTCATTTTTTCTCCGTGGATTCTCTTCCTTTCTTCAGTCCTCTTCGTCCCCGGTCTCTTAATGACTTCATTCTCTGGCGGTACTTCCCACTTGTTAATTTTTTGTGTGTATGTTTGTCTGTCTGGGATTTCTGATGAGTTTATGTGGTATTTTTCCAAGTCCGTTTTGATCTGCTCGACCCAGGGCATAGTTTTTACCTGTTCTATATACGTCACAATTTAGTGAATGAGTCTTGTTGCTGGCAGTCTGTGGATATGTCCATACAAACTTAATCTTCGTTTCCTGATGTCTGCCGCGAGGTTTGACAGTGTTTCTGTTGTCTTTCGAGATCTAAGTCTATATCCGTCATCTGTTTTTTCTGGGCCAAGAATCTTTCTTATCATTTTGCGTTCTTGTTTCAAAATGTTTTCTAGGTCACCTTTCCTATGTAGTATTAAAGTTTCGCTGGCGTACAATGCTTCAGGTTTGATAACTGTGTTGTAATGTCTGACTTTTGTGTATATGGACAAACATTTTTTATTACATATTGTGAGAGTCCTCTCTAAGAGACAGAACTGAAAGGGTAGCCGAGTGGTTGATTTGTGGACGTCTGATGTGGCGGAAATCTAGCGGAGAGTTTCCTAACCTCGTGGCGTTTGTGTAGCTGAAGAAATCTCTGGTATCTTGATGCGAAGCTCTTCTTTCCAGTCTAGTGGGCTACTAAAGATGATGTTAGGTCAGGATTATTTTGACACCAGCTGATTAATAGGTTCAGCAACCCAGGATAAGGAAGACTAGCTCGTGTTAAGTGGCTAGTTGAGAATCTATCCTGATAAATGATAACAGGCGGCTAACAGTTCACAGAATCCCATTTAATGATCAATGACGACTGTAGACAATACAGTTGATAATATGACCTGCAAGGATCTGTCCGGCTACGCCTATGAACAATGCTTCTGCATGTAATTGAAGTTAGACTGGTTGAATGGACACTGAATGCCTGGCCCCATGATGTTACGAAGGCCTACATGTTGTACAGACTGAAGCTTAAGAGAGTTGGCCTAGCTGTTAGTTACCCATGATGATTCGATGAAAGCTACTCGCGGACTGAGGACGAGAAATATATCTTTACTTCGGAGGTAGACTCTATAGACGTCCTTAGCCAGTTCGAATCGGTGCTAACGATTGACTCAGCGCATCAGCAGGTTTTGTGAATAACAAGTCCACGCTGAGCTAGCGCTTGCAAGCCTGCCTTGGCTGCCTCTAACTCCATCGAATATTACATTTATTAAGATCTATAATTATTACGCAATAAATCCCTATGAATCAAATACGATACTGACACTCTTCCCCCCTTCCCCTCTTCGAAGACCGTCGTTACTCCGGACGACGTCAGAACAATGCCCTAAAGTGGCTGGGTATATAAACTGATTAGTCTTTTACTCAAAATGAAATGAAACAATAAAAATAAAACTCTCTATCTCCGGACTGACCCTTGCAGTTTAAATACAATAGAATTATCAACATCATAAAATCAATTAATGCAGAATAACTCACTTATTCATTGGTTATCGATCAACTTATAAATTAGTCATCAGCACTGGAATTACAGCTTATTCATGAAAGATAATATGTGATCATTATAAAACATATGCTCTTGAATTCCTAAAAATATTTAGATTTTATCAATTTTTGTTTCAACTTTCTAGTGAACATCATCTAACTGTGTTTACAAAGATCCGTAACAAAGTCACATACGAATTGTACTTGTATTATTGATTCCATTTATCAAATAGCTTAAACGCTTCTAATCTACTCAAGTATGCAGTCCACCATTTAAAATTAAAATTGAAACATGTAAGTTCAAATAACATTGACAAAAATAAAGTTGACATCATTACTGAGTAATAGGAAAATGTTTGTTAAATAACTTTCACTCTACTGAAAATCATTGTGAGTGTATGTTTAGAACCTCAGTTGGTGCCCCAAGTGATAAAACACAATTAATTACAATTAAATTAAATGCTAAGGAAACAATGTTGTTCTAAAATTGTAATTTAAGATATTAGTTCAGGGTTCATGAACTATCTGTAAAACAAATTAATTCCCAATATAGTTATTAAAATTATAAAATTAAAATAGAAATTAAGTACATCATTACAGAAATGAATTCGGAAATATATGTAAAAATATCGACAAACTAAATGCAAGGATTTGAACAGGTATTGGAACAAATGCAGTCTGATCAATGCAGTTAATTATTGAATATAAATCATAAAGCCATAATTAACTGGTGTTGTTTGGTAGAATGTGAATCAGTATATGGTAACAGACTGGAAGTTAAGTCTGTCTCAACCCTATGTGTGAAGTGTATCTAGATATTTTCTTTATAATCAAATGTTCTTACAGTTGAAATAAAATATATAAACTTGCGGAGTAAAAAAAATGAACGAATATAAGTTGACAGTTTGAAATATTTAGCATTAGACTCAAGGTCATGAAACTTCAGAACTTCAAACAAAATACATCTCTTCTATGTGATTGTTGAAGCTATTTGGAATTAAATGTTCACAACAGATGGTTTACAAAAAATGACTAACTGTTTTGAATCAATCTATCTTTCCATTTGGAAGTTTGATAGTATCGTTCACCGTTATCTTAACCATAGTAATAATTTCCAAAAATACCAAATATTACATAATAAGTTATAACAAAAGATAAAATAGTTTCACAGTTAACACCGTTAAAGAGTTCAATATATTTTTCGGTACTCATATTTGTCGCAGCTATAGAAGCGGTGGACGAATGTAGGGATGTGAGATCCATTTTCAGTGTGTCAGCATACTTCGCTCCAGCTGTTGACTGGCGCTCGCGAAGCTGAAACATAATCTCGCGACAGAAAACAAATCCTGACAGTTCTTAAATCTAAGACTAGTGAATTCTAGAATCATCCATAGTGTAGCAATTTCTTTTTACATTTCTTTTGTAAACAAAAGTAATTGAAATGAACTGATCATCAAACTGTAAAATTTATAATTTTGCGTTAATACGCCATACAAACATAGAAAATTAATATTAATAATACAAATTAGCGATGAATATTGAAACGACGATCGCTTAGATTAATAACTGATCCATCAATTAGATTCTGTCGAATATTTGTATGTCTATTGATGAGTCTTCGACATACCGGGTTCACGTCTGAAAATCAATCAGACCATTGCCCATTTATTAGCTGGAATAATGGAATAGATTGTCTGCTGCTGAAAGCTTTGTTACTACACATTCTTTTTATAAGTTAATCAGTGACTTGTAACCTCGGTTTTGTTACTTCATTTTAACAAGATACATATTGGACTACGTTTGTGCAAAGAACAGTCAACATTCTATTATACGAAACATATACTATATGCCCATTTCTGACTAAATCTAAAATATATTTTGCTTCCCTTCTCTACGTTAATCTATAATTCCCCTTAATTTTAGGACACAACATAGATTTCCATAGTTTTCCACATTCTTCCATTTCATTAATATAAGACAGTAGCTTGACTGAGTCCTTTTCCAAAAAATTACGTTCTTCAAACCAGATTTCAGTTTCATAAAGTTCAAATTACGTTTCTACCACTCTTGATAGTATACCAACAGTAAAATATATGTTTTCTCTTTATTAAAATGAGCCCGTTAATTTTTTTGAAATACTTTTACCACTCATAATTTAATCTTAAGAATTCACTTAACAAACTGACTTCCGACAGTACATGCTTACAATTTAAGTTGGGTGTAACATTCCTTTTATCTACAGTTTATACTTACTTTTACCTAATGTTCTCTTATTTAAGTACATTTTATATTTCATTTTTTCTTTTTTTAATTTATTTATCAGTTACTCTGATCTTGTGCTCGCCGCCTTTATAGGTGTTATATAGCTTTCTGAGTATTTGCTGACTAGATGGCTGTTTAATATGCGACATTATTTGTAATGGGGCGCTACGCTACAAAATCATCGTTTTTACGATCTAGGTGTTGGTCAAGCATGTTACTTGGAACGTATTTAATCTATTCACATGCATTGCGTTTAACAATGTGACTTATCTCATCATTAATTCACGCGCGCTTTTGGAATTTCTAACTTCTTATGTGCTAACTAACTCATATATTCACCAAATTTTGTTTCACTGTGGTTGTTACATTAATTTCCACTTGGTATTAACATTTTGGTTCCTTCGGCTAATTTCTGCCATACACACATTACTTTTCACACAACACGCAATGTCATCTTCGCATTTACCTGAGTGAATGGGTTACATTGTTGTTGCCGATGACAGTTTAACTCATTTTACTTTACAATACAGGGTGCTTACAAAACTAGTTCAGCTCGGCCCTTATGTCCGGCTATTCCATTGGTGCTTCCTATATATCCGGATCGCGACTTCCGAACATTAATACACACATATTGACACAACGTTTACAGCTAGCGATTGCACAGATCAGGTTTCAATGAACCGTCGTTCTCTGAATGCCATATCGTTCACTGCTCTCTTCCTTTAATTTTTCCCGGATTTAGATTTGGTAATTGACCTTACTTTGCCTCCTTCAGAAAACGTCTTTTCTTAATTCGGGGGCGTCCTAGGTCTGAACAAATGCGCTGCGCGTATTACGAAAAATACCGCTTTATGCACCGTTCCCAAACTTGATCCGATTGCCAAAATAATATCTAATCGCGGACCGGGTCTACTGAACAACTGTTTTAAGTTGCGATGAAACCATACGATCCCGTTCAGAAACAGAAACAACGTTGTCAATAAACCTACGTGGTATTCCTACCCGTCCAACATTGCATACGCCTTTGCGACATGCCTTATTAGTCCAGTAACGGGGTCGTAAAAAGGAAGTCTCACAAACATCACATCACGTAGAAGATTTTTTTTTTCTTATCTTGTATATATTGGTGAGAGTATGCAGAAACCAAGTTTTCGACCTCCAGCACCCTCGGCACAATTTTCTGTGGCCAAAAAACATCAAAATTTGGGTACTTTTTTCAGTTTTTCTTCTATAACTCCTTCCCGATAAGTCCTATCAAGAAATATTCTATTTTCAATTTGAAAGAGGACAAAATTTCCTACAACTTTCGAATTACAAACTTTTTTCTAAACTCAAAACTAAGCGAGCTACAGTTCTTCGAAAATCAGCCAAATTTCACACTTTTCCTAAAAGTTGGGTTTTTACCTAATTTGCAGTTCAAAATGACCTGAAACCCTTGTATATATAACCGATATATATGTATTTCTGTATGACATAGTATATATATGTACTATACTTTAAATACTGATGGTCCATTCAATAATCATATAGCACTGTTGGCCGGGAGATCCCGAAGGATTGTTCGGCCGCCAGGTTACAGTGTTATGGATAAGCCGCGCAATGCGCTTCTTGTGGCTATCTAACCTGACCAAGTACTAGTACCGCATATAGGGAACCTACAGCTTAAGGTGGAATTAAAACCACAGAATCGTTCTGGCTTTCTCCATATTACACAGCAAGCTGTGGCAGAGGTAAAGCTCGGGTTAATGGCCTTTGAAAATTACTGCTGAGAACGGGATTTCGATCTTCAGTCAGATACCTTAACCACTGAGCTACCATTTCTTTTTATTACCTGATGGTATTTGTACCAGTTTGAAAAACGGATTTGCAAAACTGAAAACATAATGTTATGGCACAAAGTTTATTTATGCAGTTAAAATTAAGTCATAATAAGTCAAAACTTAGTCATAAATCCATTTCTTTTCCGTTTTAATGGATTGAAACAATGTGTTCCATTTGAATTTGATCCGTACAACACTGGAAAAAAATTGTCGCTATATGAAGCATTTAAATCTCTTCAAGATACAACACCCAACACAAAAATTTTTGCTATGCACGGATGATTCCTCCTGCATAAGGTTATGTGGCATAATAGTAAATGCCTTGGCTGCTTCTGTGGAAAATAGGAAGCCTATTTGACAACGAACTATAGATCCAACATCACAGTTATATTTGACGGATACCGAAGTTATGCTGCGCAGAGAGGAATAAAGTCATCTGAAATGATTTGTAGTTTGAAAACATCAGATACTTCAGCAGGCATCCTTTTCAGTGAGGAAACAAGTGCTACAGTGACGCAGCAAATGAGAGCAGCAAGAACTGTGTAATGTTGATACTAATGCAAAAATGATAAAGGAGGCATCCAAGATCAACAGGCAAAACAAGATGCTGCTGGATTGATCGTTGACGCAGCAATTTCCCAAGCAGCAAAATACGACAGTGTGATGATTCTAAATGAGTATATTGGCTTTCTCATTTTGCTAATGGGCTTTGGTACCATGAAACCCACACACATCCTCTTCATCCATGCATTTGCTGGATGTGATACAATATCAGCATTTTTCGGCTATGGGAAAGAAAACTTCTACTGCATGATTCAATACCAACCATATCTGAAAGTAACATGCATGCTAACTTCTCAGAACTCTAGCCTCCAAAGAATATTTGGAGAACACGCAGGGGAACAGATCATCTTGGAATGGTACGGAAAAATTGCTTGTGGAACATTGGAAGGCTCAGATATAAAATGATTAAGAAATCTGCCCAAAAAATGCATTCAGACTAGCACGGTTGCCACCAAAATCAGATGCGGCAACGTTTCACTCAATATGCACCTACCACCAAGTAAAGGTTGGTTGGGTCGAGAAACGTACCCATTGCCGTGAGGATGAAGAAAGGCTCGTCCAGTCTTATTACAGTTACAATAATAAATGCATTCAGGAGGACGTCGGTTCGAATTCCCGTCCAAGCATCCAGATTTGGGTTTTCCATGGTTTCCTCAAATCACTCCAGCCGAATGCCGGGATGCTTCCTTCAAAAGGCCATGGCCGAAATCCTTCACGTTCCTTGTCCCCAGTCCCATCGTGCCACTAATGAACTCGACGTCGACGAGGCGTAAAGTCATAAAAAAAAAATAATAAAAGACGATGCACTTGAGTTTACTTCGAAGGTTGTATCATATTCCTTCCAGAAACCTTGTTCTCCTCCATGCAGCTGTCGCTAATCAGGACTGCATTGTTCAGCTGCTTGCAAAAATTGCTCTCGCCTGCCTCGTGAAAGCGTTCCTGGAATGTAGTAGATGAAGGAGAGGAAGATTTCTTCGACCTGGAGGAAGCTGTTCCTGATGCAATGGATGAAAGAGACACAATTAATTGATAAGCCGGGACAATCCAAACGGAAAAGAAATTTATTTATGACCATTTTTTTAACTTATTTCGAAATTATTATGACTTTATAACTTTGCGTCATAACATTATGCATTGTTGTTCGCTCTATTATCTTCAGTAATAGAGCGATCTGGTAGCTCAAGGTGTCTGACTGGAGATCGAAATCCCGGTCTCAGCAATGATTTTCAAAGGCCATTAACCCGACCTTCTCCTCTGCCACAGCTTGCTGTGTAATATGGAGAAACCCAGAACGATTCTGTGGTTTTAATTCCACCTTAAGCTGTAGGTTCCCTATATGCGGTACTAGTACTTGGTCAGGTTAGATAGCCACAAGAAGCGTACTGCGCGACCTATCCATAACACTGTAACCTGGCGGCCGAACAATCCTTCGGGATCTCCCGGCCAACAGTGCTATATGATTATTGAATGGACCATCAGTATTTAAAGTATAGTACATATATATACTATGTCATACAGAAATACATATATATCGGTTATATATACAAGGGTTTCAGGTCATTTTGAACTGCAAATTAGGTAAAAACCCAACTTTTAGGAAAAGTGTGAAATTTGGCTGATTTTCAAAGAACTGTAGCTCGCTTAATTTTGAGTTTAGAAAAAAGTTTGTTATACGAAAGTTGTATGAAATTTTGTCCTCTTTCAAACTGAAAATAGAATATTTCTTGATAGGACTATTCAGGAAGGAGTTATAGACGAAAAACTGAAAAAAGTACCCAAATTTTGATGTTTTTTGGCCACAGAAAATTGTGCCGAGGGAGTTGGAGGTCGAAAACTTGGTTTCTGCATACTCTCACCAATATATACAAGATAAGAAAAAAAATCTTCTACGTGATGTGATGCAAGTGAAAACTACCCCGTTACTGGACTATATAACAGCACCTTAAACATCCGACACTTTGGTCAGTAAATAAATCTTTAATCACTATGCTGCAGCATTACACAATTAATTATAGCAACCCTCACATATTATTCCATAAACCAGTGGACTCGTCGTATATCACCTTATCAACACTATTTTAGCACATGTCACTAGCACATTACCTTTTTTTCCACAAAACATCTTATTTACTACCAAACAGCTCGTTTTTTCAGAATATTAGTGACATGGATTGAATTATGTTGTTAGTTTAAATCTCTTATGTATTTCTTTAACAATACGGTTACTCTTACGTTATGATCATTTTTTAATTTGTTAATAGCAAAATTCAGTTTATACCTTAATTGATTGAACTACAGAAAAACACTTTTTACACGGCTTCACGCTTTCTATTTTCGCACAATACATTATTACAACTTCCGCTTAACGATTATCTCGATTTACACTTTACAGACCTTCAAATGATTTTATAGGCTTTCACTTACTTAACTGACATATTTTGCAATTACTGTTGATTTTATCTTAAAATAATCATGAAATATTTTTGTAGCTTCACAGCGCGTAAAATCAGTTTGGGCAACTCGACAGATTTCCACGTAACACATTAACTGAATTTCAACAACCGCAAAACGATTAGGCTTGCTTTAACCGATCGTATCGAATTTTGCCTTTACACATGCTTGTTAAACATTGTATTATGAAACGTCGGAGGATAACTAAATTAACGTTAAAATAATTTCTTGAACCAATGCAATATGAAGGAGAAATTAAGCTTTTTCTAGGAGACGATGAAACAATAAGATTCTTTTGCTTACCCGCATACTTTGTATAATACGCGGTTACAGGTTCGCCAAATTAACTGAAATTTTTCACAATGCTTCAAATGACTTGCACTGTTGATGAATACGTTTTTCCAATAATACATAATATTTGACCTTCCCACCTATTTGAACAGTAGGTTATCTTATATTAATATGCATAAAAGATATAGAAAGACATTAAATATTTTTTAAATAATATATAATGCTTATTTTTACTTTTATATTACTACTGAGTGAAGGAATAATTTCTGACATTTATATTTTACAGGAATGTGTGTCCTTTTGGTTGAATCAAACAAAATTAAACATTTATAGAATCCATCGAAGAAATTACCACTTTGTTCGGTGTGCACTCTCGATCAAAGTCGTAAGCTCATTCAACCACGAAATTTACAATATGTTACGTATTTTGACCTGAAATGATTTTAAAATGAATTCTCTTCATTTAAAAATACTATTCAATCGTGGACCCCGTGGATCTGCTTGTAGTCGTGAAGACGTGAAGTCCGGAAGTTCTACTGTCGCTATCTTTGATGCCGCGCCGTTGATATCAGACACTGCGCCGTGTCAGCTCTTGCCAGCTGTTCACTTCTCGTAGCTGCTTAAAGCCCCGTCGCTTGTCGATGTCGTAACTTTTACCGTAACTGATTATTGCTTGCTTTCGACCATTCCTCTCTTTTGCTTGTCTGCACCATGTCTACAGTTTTGCCATTCAACACTTCCCCCAAGAATTCTTCTTCTTGCTACTATGCCGACGAAGGTTTTCCCTTCTAGAAGTCCTGAGTTCGAAGTAATCGAACATCTATGATCACCAGTGTAGGATACGATGATCATATTTCACTTCTTGACACCAGTGTGAGAGTCCTGTCTAAGGGACAGAACTGGAAGGGTAGCCGAGTGGTTGATTTGTGGACGTCTGATGTGGCGGAAATCTAGAGGAGAGTTTACTAACCTCGTGGCGTTTATGTAGTGTGGCTGAAGAAATCTCTGGTATCTTGATACGAAGCTCTTCTATCCAGTCTAGTGGGCTATTAAATATGATGTTAAGTCAGGATTAGTTTGACATCAGCTGATTAATAGGTTCAGTAACCCAGGATAAGGAAGACTAGCTCGTGTTAAGTGGCTAGTTGAGAATCTATCCTGATAAATGATAACAGGCGGCTAACAGTTCACAGAATCCCATTTAATGATCTATGAAGACTGTAGACAATACAGTTGATAATATGACCTGCAAGGATCTGTCCGGCTACGCCTATGAACGATGCTTCTGCATGTAATTGAAGTTAGACTGGTTGAATGGACACTGAATAGCTAGATGGAATGCCTGGCCCCATGATGTTACGAAGGCCTACATGGTGTACAGACTGAAGCTTAAGAGAGTTGGCCTAGCTGTTAGTTACCCATGATGATTCGATGAAAGCTACTCGCGGACTGAGGACGAGAAATATATCTTTACTTCGGAGGTAGACTCTATAGACGTCCTTAGCCAGTTCAAATCGGTGCTGACGATTGACTCAGCGCATCAGCAGGTTTATGTGAATAACAAGTCCACGCTGAGCTAGCGCTTGCAAGCCTGCCTTGGCTGCCTCTAACTCCATCGAATATTACATTTATTAAGATCTATAATTATTACGCAATAAATCCCTATGAATCAAATACGATACTGACACCTCTTCTCATTTGCTACGGGCCCCGCGCTATCTTAATCCGGCCCTGCAAGGGAGTGCACTTGCAACCCCCTCCCGTGAAAGAAAATACACTGAAGAAGATTAAAAAATAAAAAAACACCTTATCAATATAATCAGTGTCCACATATGCTACATATTGTCGTTGGAACAGTGAGGCCACTTTTGATTGCCTCGTACACCGCTGGATGAAACAGGGTATCTCGAGCAATCAAATCCGTGTATTCAGTGAGGGATTCATTTAAGGCCGCTTCACTCACTTCAAGTGACTTGAACCTCTCGTACCAAGGACCGAGTGTGGTGTCTGAAGGTTAACGCTTTGGTCTCAAGTTTGGGAAGACGCCGGTACAGGCATTCAGAGTTTGCATGATTTCCCCAGATCACTCGCGGCGAATGCAGGTATGCTTCCTTCAAAAGGCCATGGCCGATTTCCTTCCCGTTCCTTGTCCCCAGTCTTTTTCCACCTCTAATGACCTCGATGGCGACGAGGCGTAAAACCATAAGTAAAAAAATATGTACCACGTGGTAGGTTCGGCAATAAAACATCCGTAACATTTTGTATATTATCTGCCGTTGCTAAAATAAGGGTTTGTCCCATTTTCTTATATTTTTTGGGTGTAGCTGAAAAAACGAAAATGATTTTTTTATGTGTAGAAGAAAATCGTATTCTGAAAGAAGAAATAATGGAGCAGGGGTGCCGAGTTTTAGAAAACCTCGTGGGTGCTCATGCCCACTTGATGACTCTTTTTTTTTTTTTTTTTTTTTTTTTTTTTTTTTTTTTTTTTTTTTTTTTAAGAAAAAGAGAACCGGCAATGTGTGTTAACGAGTTTCGACGAGACTTTCACTGGTGGTTTGCTGATTTTGCAGGGAATAACATACGCAACATTTTATCCATAACACATTAGGGGGTTTCATGCAAATTAAATAAAAACCATCAAAATCCATGATAAACATGAACGAAGTCGCAGGCACAAAATAGTCTTACATAATAGTGAAAATTGCACTTAAATACGTCAAGTAGATTTCAAGCAATAAGCGAACAGACAGACACAGAAGGAAAGAAAGATTTTGCATTTTCTAAATTCTGTTCCCGGTCAAAAAACACCGTAATTTCATTAAAATGGGTTCGGCCTCTTTAACGCGGTTGAGTCACAAAGTTACAAATTTTCAACTTTATAAATGTAATACACAGACAACCAATAATTTGTGTCTTCCTGTAAGAAATCGGGAGTTTATTGTATTTGATTAGTGTCCGCAAGGATCGCTACTTGAATGAAGTAGCAGGACAGCAAGTAATTAATATACAGAGGAGATGGAGAAAAAAAGATGCGTAGATAATACTTGATTGAACAGTAAGAAACGAATACCTAACCTATTATATAAAACGCTAATCTGGAGTCTGGGTACGTCGTCTATAGCTACTACAGCTATTGGTAGATAACGTCACGTGTCAGCCTTCACTCGCCAATCAACTACCACCATATTACATTCGTACCATCATCTTGCTTTTCGTTTATCTACAGCTAGACGCAGAAATTCGTGTAAGGAGAAGGAGATTCAATATTACGCTATTTTATCTGTATCAGTTAGTCGCAGAAATTCATGTAAGGAGAAGGGGATGCAATATTTACGCTATTTTATCTGTGTCACTTAGACGCAGAAATTCATGTACGGAGAAGGGGATGCAATATTTACGCTATTTTATCTGTGTCAGTTATGAGGACTAGGTTAAAAAATGACCAAAGTTTTGGCAGACGACAAGAAACAATGAAGTTTATTAAAAACTCTGAGAAACGTAATGCAAATGTATTAATCAAATAAATAACAGTTATCCGATTTCGAAATTATAGTCTCCGTCATCTAAAGTGAAATGCATTTATTTATTTAAAATCCTAACCAAATACTCTGATAATCTAACTAGAGTAACGTAATTATATAAGGAAAGATATCGTTAAAGATGACTTATTCGTTTCTCCTTATAAGCTTTTCCATAATAAATTCCTACTACCATTATGTATGATACCCTTAGTTTTTGATGCATGTGTTAGCTATTAAATGAGATTTAAGATTACTTTTTTTTTATCAGATTTATATCATCAAGGATATGACTATTTTCTGTATAAGCGATGTGACATTCGCAATTCAACAACGATATTAATGCCGCAAAATAGCAGTGATATTAGAAATAATGAGAGCAGGGGAAAAAATTAATGCAAGGCAATTGTATGTCACAAAGATACAATTAGTATGTTCGTTTAAATTTACATATTGCTTTTTATATATCTACGACAACCAGATGCAGAAATTAATGTAAGGAGAAGGGTTTTAAATATTTACGCTATTTTATCTGCATCGGTTGTAAGCACTATGTTAAACCAAAATATAAGAATTTTTTTGCACACGATAAGAAACAATGAAGTTTATTAAAAACTCAGAGAATCATACGTAATCGCGAAATGCGTCAGTCAAAATAAATAACAGTTATTCGTATTAGAAATTATAGTCTCCGACATCTAACGTAAAATGCATTTATTTATATCAAATCCTAACCAAGTGCTCTGATAATCTAACCAGAGAAACGTATTCATATAACGAAAGATATAGTTAAAAATGATTCTTTTCCTTACAAGCTTTTCCAGAATAAATTCCTACTACCATCATAGGTGATACCCTTAGTATTTGATAAACGTGTTAGCTATTAAAGGAAATTTAAAATAACCTTTTTATCTGCAATTCATAAATGGCAATTCTACAACGATATTCTTGCAGCCAAATAGTGGCAAGCAGAGATATTAGAGATTATTTACACATTTAATAAATACGCAACCGCAAGGTCTCTGCAATTGGTAAATTCCAAATCTCATTATGGCTTATGCTCAATTTAAATTAAATTAAAACTTTCGCTAATGTTGCTGCTTGATTAAAGTTTATTTATTACGGTTTATTTCCTTTTTGCATATTTTACTTAACACTTTCGTTAGTGGTATTCGTTCACGTTTATCCGTTTTTGATATTATACTTTCCGTCATTTAAAATAAAGTAAAGTAAATAAATCGTGATTAATGGAGATCGCGATTCCGCCAGGAGTTGCCGTGGTAAAACGCAAGACTCCTCTACAAATACTTTCACAAATACATTTAACAGTATTATGGCGGTCAAGGCTGTAAAACAACCTAATTCCTACTTGAAAATAATGGTACAGGCTGTATTACAACGGAATTACTACTTAAAAATAATATGTCTTGCGATTGACTACAGCAGTATAATTCCGTCATTACTGAATTTTATTTTGGTGGAATCGCGATCTCCAGTAGACCCGATCGTTATTTGTTTTCCTTACAAACTTTTCCTGAACAAATTCCCACGACCACCATAGGTAATACTCATCATTATTCATATGAGGGTAATAGAAGCTATGACTTTCGAACGCAATATTAGTGGAGGTTGTTGTTAAGTTGAGGATCGCAACTGACATATTTTGTTACGGCATAATTCACTCTGAAATGAGTTTTACAAACCAATTAAACTGTCTTTCATAAACGCCAATGTATTAAAGGTATTAATTAATGCGGATATAAGAAGTTCCATATTTAACGTGCTAAATTGTGCCTGGACCAGGAATAAAACTGATATTACATGGATAGCAAAAGTTTTTGGGAATCCTAATTTGAATTAATTTCATTGGTTCTTTACTTCCAGCGTCATTAATTCAGTAGAAGTTACTACTGTATGGCTAAGTGAACTGCAAATGAAATATGTAGAACATTGCATAATCAAGTCCATTAGCATTATGTAATATCAATTCTGTATAATTAACCAACTGCAAAAAAATGAACTGCCAGAATATTGCGTTCAAACCGTCATTTTTGACGGGCTCGAAGCTAGTCCTCTTATATGAAACTAGCATTTACCCACTGCTTCGCACGCACGGGGCTTGGCGTGTATAAAAATGCCCTTTTTGGTTTAGTACCAAATATTAATTTGAAGAAGCAAAAAATTTAAATTTCGTAAAAATATTTTCCTTTCCTTTAGTTATTATCTTAGATTCAGTTTTCATACCATAGTTCGAAAACTTTTTGTTATACTTATATTTTCACACCATATAATAAATTAAAAATAAGAAATTAAAATTAGATGAAACATATTAATGACGTATCGAGAATTAGTTGACCTTTTGGTAAGAAATTTGGAAAACACTTTTATCTTTTTTTTTTTTTTTGTAACAGTTTAACGTCCCTTTTTAACAACGTGGTCTTTAGAGACGGGAAAGGATGGGGGCAAGGAATGGGAAGGAATTCGGCCATGGCCTTTTGAAGGAAGCATCCCGGCATTCACCTGGAGTGATTTGGGGAAACCATGGAAAACCCAAATCTGGATGCCCAGACGGGGATTCGAACCGCCGTCCTCCCGAATGCGAGGCCAGAACGCTATCCGTTACACCACCACGCTCGGTACACTTTTATCGAGATTAAAAGTGAACATTAAAGCGGTAGTGTTGACAGTAGCGAACGGTTATTTCTAAAAATATCCCAGCCGCCAATGATAGCATTTGAATTAACGAATCTGAAATCGCTGGAAAATTTCCGTAATACGATATGTGTACATTCCTATGCCGTGGATAGTAACATGCATTAATTCAGTAGAAGCTACTACTGTATTGTTATGTGATCTGCAAATGAAATATGTAGAACAAAATCAAGGTCATAAGAATAATGTAATAACAATTCCGTATAATTAACCAACTGCAAAAAAAAAAAAAAACAACCGAAATGTCAGAATATTGAATTCAAACCGTCATTTTTGACGGGCTCGAAGCTAGTAATAATAATTAAAATATAAAAAGTAAATCGTTATATTAACAGTGTGTAGCACAAATTTTATTAGCTGTATATATGTATTAGCACATACTTCATGTACAGTTTTGCTAAGAATTGTATGATCAACAAATCAACAATAATAAACCGTTTTAAGAAGCTACTTTTTTAATTTATATACTTGTAATATCATTTTTTTTTAATTCAAACTTATTTTGTCAAACTACAGCTCTATTTATAAATGTATCAGCAAAATCTAGTGGGTCCACATCATCCACTATTTCTCGGATTACGTGCACTACCATCCGATCATTCAATCTTTGCTGAGCCACAGTACTCCTAAAATAAGTTCTTTTTATGATCGTTCTGCAGTGCATGCCAATAATGGAATAGTTGAAACGATTTTTAACAATTTGATGGTACCAAATTATATTTTTTCACATTGTTCAGTCTGACATTTTTTGTTCATACAGTTGCAAATAGCCCGATGAGGAACCAAACTATCCACATCAATAAGATCTTTGTGTAACTCTTTCATGTAACTGCTGCATCATTTTAATCAGTAAGAAAAAGTTGCACCTTACTCAAATGTGTCATAGCATTTTTAATAAAGTGCTGGTCGCTATGGCCAACGACAAGATATATTTTTTATGTTAGTCAGAGCGCGAGGAAAATTAATGCGGTTCACTTGATGAATCGTCTATATGTCTATTTATCCTCCATTTTTGGAGTTATTAATATAATTAATTATTCAATATAAAAACTGAGTCAAGAGTCGATTTCCAAGTGCTTTGAAATTTTTCGCCAGTTCGTTGGAATGATACGACATTCTTTACAGTATTATCTACAGATTTTTGCAGAATGAAAGAATTCTTATGTAAATTTGCCTTTAAAGCTTCGAAGCAAACGAGACTTTCTGTCAGAAATGATAATAAAAGAGATTCAAAAGATTGATCACTTTTTATAAACCATATTACTTTCGCTTAGGTATTATCTTCATGACTTTTTGTGTCGTTCAAAAAATATAGCAGCACACTATAATTGTTTATAATAGTTTTTAAGGAAAATTTACGACAACACTATCTTGTTGGTCAAAAAGACAGCAAAGATAGGTTCATCAGTAGCTGCCTGTAGTAATTCAAAACAAGCCTGGTGTTTCGAAGAACCATTCACGACAATAACACCCTAATTTTTTTTTAACTGCTTTACGTCTCTTTTTAACATCGAGGTCTTTAGAGACGGGAAAGGATGGGGGTCAAGGATGGGGGGCAAGGATGGGGGCAAGGAATGGGAAGGAATTCGGCCATGGCCTTTTTGAAGAAAGCATCCCAGCATTTGCCTGGAGTGATTTGGGGAAACCATGGAAAACCCAAATCTGGATGCCCGGACGGGGATTCGAACCGCCGTCCTCCCGAATGCGAGGCGAGAACGCTAACCGTTACACCGCCCCGCTCGGTTTATTAAATGTACCTACTTCTATAGTATCTTGAACAACCACGTTTAACGAGTGAGCGGTGCAATGCACGTGAATTGACCTTGCTTCGATAGTTTTAATCCCCAATCCCTTCAACATCAGAAGTAATGTCTGTATTTAGACCTATACACATCTTTATATTTATGTCGAATCTTCTTAGTACTGTAGTCATTCAAAATTTCAAACAAATTTTGTCGGATGCTGTTGATACCGTTTCATAGAGGCTGATAAAAATTTCGTGTATATTACACTTCGCCTCCACGTAACGAAAGAAGAGTCAGGCTTGTTCATTACTGGAAATATCTCTAGTTTTACCAACCATAACTGAATAGCAGACCGCATTTTGCACTGCATTTATTATTTTATACAGTATTTCGTGACTCAAAATTGCACACGCTTCATTAGTGATATCGTATGACAACCACCCATATTTGTTGCCACGTGTTTAACTCGAAAATATCCGGTGCTCACAGCTTCAACATCGAATGCAATTTGAATATTCGTCCTCCTAGTCCCTTATGGCTAGGCCTTCGATCACTAAGAAACGATTTGTTTTCATATCATATAGTTTACTATTAGATAGCGTTCAGCGTACATTGACGGCGAGTTATGTGTAAATTGGCTTTATGCAATACAGGAAAACAGTGAACTTAATGCATTTTAAAGCTTTATTTCATGATGGAAAACATCGAGTGAGTGCCTTAATGTACTCATCTCCTCTTGATGATGTTTTCGGTGCAGAAACACCACTATACATGGTTTCTTTACAGGTTCGGCAGACCCCTTTATCTATATCTTCATCTTTTTAATAGCCAAGATATAATTGTCTGCCCTTTTAAAATTGTGTCTTTTCTTTTGTTCAAATGAATTTGCAGAAATGACATCTTCTGGTTGGATTGGCCGAGCTGTACTAAGCTGAGAAGAGCTACTAGTGGAGCGTTCTTCAGGTTACGATTTCGAAGCACGAATTTATGTATAGAAACTAATAATTTTCCGAAATAAACACGATAACATGAAGCTCAGCGTCCTTCTAAAGCACATGTTTTGTTTACCAGCTCGAATAGGAACGAGTGACACCTGAGACAGCCTGCGAGCCGCGGCCGGTAAAGCGCGGCGGCGCGGTGGCGGGTGAGGTGCGACGGATGTCGGGCTAGGATCTGCGCGGGGTCGAGTTGCTCGATTTGCTTGTGTGCGCCTTTTTACGAATCAAACCAACACTTACCACACATTAGATAGTGTTAGGTATGACCTAATGTAGTGTTTATATTTTTCTCCCTGGGCATGATGTGCACACTCACATCATTAACAAGTGCGATCTCGTCGAGACGGCTGGCCTTGCTAGGAGGCGCGTGACGTAGGTAACACAGGTGTCGCTCGAACTCGATTACTGATTACTGTTGATGTCTATGCTCATGGGTGCTCCGCACCCACTATTTACATCTCGTGGGTGCCAGAGCCCCTGAGCACCCACAGAGTCAGCGCCCCTGCATAAGATACTGCTCCAATTATTGATGATGGCAAGCAAACGAGTAATTGTACTTTTTTTAAATAAGGGCTTGAGGAAATTACTAAATAAAAGACAAAGTGAAGATGTAAGGACTTAGGATATCTGTATATTGAAAAGGAAGTAATTAAAGATGCACTGACATTTGTGTCTGGACTATTAGAAAACATTAATGATGTACATAATTATAAGACAAGGTCAGCAAAAATTTTCCAATCGACTTATAACAAAACTAGAAAAACACCAAAAATCGGTGGTGCACAAAGGTTTGACAATGTATAACAAGTTACGAAAAGAAATAAAAAGGTTACGACAAGGAAGGCAAATCTTTTCCATTTGACTTATAATAAAAGTAGTAAAGCAAAAACAATGGTGCTGCACAAAGGTTTAACAATGTATAACAAGTTACTAGAAGAAATAAAATGGTGGAGAACTGTTGGAAGTTTCAGAGAAAAGCTGTGAAAATGGCTGGCGGAGAGAGACTGTAATATTTTCTTGCTAGGGATTTAGTGAGATGAATACCTTGTTTTCTTTTTTGTTAATATGATGTGTTAACCATAGAGTGCGAAAGTGCGTTGCATTCTAAACCCACCTATAACAAATGTGAGTGGCACTGAATAATAACATTGGCTGTGTGAGCAGAAAAGTGGACCGGCTTTAGAAAGCCATGGTACGCAGTCCGCTTCAAATCCTCAAAATACGTCAGGTATTGATTCTTTTACAAAGATACTAGCTTGTGAGCAACCACGTGCAAAATTTGTATTTAGGTCATTAGTGAATGAATCTAATTCTCAAGGCAAGACTCACACATGTTCTTTGGCACCTTATCGCGACACGTCGTGCCAGTGAACCTCCCGCCAGACCGTTAACTACTGTTTGTCATCTGTTTCGACGGTTAGAAGTCTTCGCGTGACGCAGTGTTGTCTTTATGTTATCTCTTCCCTACTATAGGCTCCTTTTATTAGGTAATTTCTTCGAACAATTCCTCCGTATCGCTCATCCAGTCAGTTCACTCTTTATTATCAATTCATTTCAATTGTTCTTCACAGTAAACTGAAATTTCACGGAAAAAGTCTCGTGAATAGAGACGATTTGCGAAGTATTACCGCAGCATATTTCTTTTTGGATCAAGAGGAGACAAATTTCAGTAGTACCCTTTAAGCACACGTGACCAAACTATTACTATAGTTCAAGACACTGAATTAGTCCTGCCAAAGAAATGCAGTCTTGACTCTATCCCTTGTCCGCACTACCTCCTCTACCTTCAGTTGAGACTGTGGAGTTGCCAAATGTTCCTCCACTGCCAGTCGGTTCGTAGTTTCCGCTGCGGTCGATTTGTTTCGCTATTTTAAAGTTTATTATTTTGTGTTTGTGATGATTGACGTTTTAGGACAGCATCCTATATGCAGTGCGTTACCGCAAAGAAGTAATATCTGTGTTCGTGCAAGCCATCCAGATATTAGAAAGCAACGTAAAGTTGTCGTGGTAAATGTTTTCAAGTATTTTAGAAACCTTTCCCACAACGAAGAAGCCAGGAGAAACATTAACTTTGCTCAAGTACAAGTGTTAAAAGCAGAGGCTTGTGGTATTTCAACAAGTTGTTACAACATATCACCGGTATTTTAAGTTCGGCTAAAACCGAAGATATGAGCCCTGTTTTTGAGTCACAAAGAAATAAATATAGACGTGAGTGCAAATGCACTGAACTGAATGATTTTAATAAAGAAGTAGTGAGCAGGGTTGTTTTAGAGGACTATGACAGAGAAGAACGGCTATGAAAATATGGTCCGATCTGTGCCGTAAAATCTGCTATTCAGGTTCAAAAAAATTCATTTTCCGTCTTCTGAAAAGGATGGGGTTTAAATTTAGAAAGTTCAACGACGGACGTAAATTTTAAATGGAACTCAGTTACATTGCGGCTTAAAGAGAAAAGATTTTGTGAACTTGCACACAAAGGAAGCTAGCCCAATTTTTTTTTTAGTTATACGAGACTTACATTAACCAAAATCATACGAACAAATATATTTGGAATGATTCGAGAGGTACTGGCCGAGGGAGTCGACTTGTTATAGTACATGCTGATTCTGCACATAAAGGTTTCATTCCAGGAGCCAAACTTCTGTTTCGTGGCGGAAAATGTTCGTATGTATCGGATTACCACACATAGATAAATAGTGAGATTTTTAAGAGATGGTTTTGTGATATGTGACGCTTGCTGGAAGAATGATGCGTTATCGTCATGGAGAATGCCAGCTATCATTCAATTCAAACAGACAAACCACCATCTTCAAACTGGTGTAAAGGAGATATTATTGAATGGCTACATAAGACTGCTGTTCAATTTTTTCCGCATGAAACTTGGGACGAGCTTTTATGAAAAGAACAAATTCGAAATGCCAAGAAGGTATTCGAATTGGATCAATTGGCAAATAAAATAGGACTTCAAATAGTTTGCCTGCCACCCTATCTTAGCCAGTATAATGCAACCAAACTTATCTGGGCACAAGTAAAACGGGATGTCGCTAAGAAGAACACGACTTTCAAACTTGCCGATGTCGAGCAACTTACACACGAAGCTTTAGAGAGCGTTACTCCAGAATCTTGGGCAAATTGTGTAAGACATTCCGAAAGATTACAAGAAGCTGATTATGTTAAATAGTGCGCGAGAGACACAGAAATGGATCAATTCATGATACAGCTAGGTGAAAGCAGTGACAGTGATCTTCAGTCCAATGAATCCGAAGATGAATAAGTTATTGAGAGGATAATGACTAGCAGCTCTGAAAATTAGCCAATTTGTAAGTTTTTCAAACATTTTTTTAGTGATTTTATTGAAAGCGGACATTGCAATACCTTTATTTTTATTAAGGTGGCAAGATTCACAATACACTATTTATATGTGTATTTTGCCATGTAATTCTCTGTTAGGATAATAATTTTTATAGGAGCCTCAATTTGAATATTTTCAGAAGGTACGATAACTAGAGTATCTCGCTCGCCGTAATTGACAGAAGGCAACGGCCAGTGTTGGACGCGATAACATTCGTGCTGATAAATTAGTAAACAAACCAGAAGGATTTGTTTAAGGATTCTGTTGTATTTTCTGAAATTAATTTCAATTTTTTCTCACAAACTTTCTCACTGCAACTTATTACGTGAACAAACAGAATTTAAGTTAGTCAGCGACAACATTTTACATTACACAAAAGGGACAAACAAGAGATTCGTATAACTTTTAAATTTTTTATAACATTCTTCACTATATAATAAATATAATATATTTTGTGCTAATCTGTTAACTTTCGGGAAGCCGCATAATTTTTTTCAGGTATTTTATATTATTGGTTTAGTTTTTTTGGTTGGTTGAAGTGATGAAAGTAATTTCATTCGTAAAGTTGATAGGAAATAGTTTTAATTTTTTTAAATGGTTATGTAAATATTTCTAGTTTAAAAACATATCACCTTGTTCCACAAATTCAGAATTATTTTTTTAGAATTTTTCAGCACATATTACTCAAAGTTGATTTTTCTGTGGATTTAACATTGTATAGAGATGTACTGATCTCCACAGGTCTATTTTCGTGCCGGCTACTATAATAATAACAATTCAATTTAAATGCAATGGAGCACAGGCTCCGGTGGCAATTTCCCTACACCCCGATCTTCCCCCTTTCCTGCCCCCTCCTATATTTGCCCTCTACAAATTTTATCTTTAAATTCTTTCAACGTTTTCGGTAATTATTCATCATTTCTCTTGGTAATTCATTCCATTCCCTGACACCCTTACAAAAAAAAGGAGAATCTTCCCACACCCTTGTGCCTGAAATCTAGTGCCAGCTTGTGGTCATGGTCATCCACGCACTACTTTTCATACCTACTCCAATATCTTTCCATGCCTCATCGCCAGTATACGCCCTGTACACTCCCATGACCCTCCTCATCCTCCTCCTGCCGTGCGATGAATCTCATTCCAGCTCCTTTATCATATCCGTCACTGATTGCATTCTGCGATAATTTCCAGAAACAAATCTAGCAGCCCTTCTTTGCACCCTCTCCCACTCCTGTATTTGATACGTAAAATGAGGGTCCCATACTACACTACCATATTCGAGCAATGGTCTGACAAAAGTTTTGTAACCCAATTCCTTGAATTCTCTCGTACATCCCCTCATCACTCTCTCCAACAAGTGCACAACTTTGAAACCTTTTCTTACCACCTGTCCTATGTGTCCTGCCCAGTTAAGTTTGTTATCAAAAGTAATTCCAAGATATTAACATTTCAAGTCTTCAGCAAGCAATTCTTTCCCCACCTTATATTCATAATTAACCTTTAGTTTTTTATTTGTGTATCTAATAAGCTGACTCTTCTTTGCATTTATCTACATTCCATGTTTACCAACCCAACTAGTTATCCTGTCCAGATCATCCTGCAACTGTTTGCAATCCTCTGTGGTTTTGATTCTTTTATACAGCATTATGTCATCTGCAAACAATCTAATTTCAAATAGTAAACCATCAACACAATTATTCATTAGAATAATGAATATCAATGGTCCCAATACGCTACCCTGCGGCACTCCCATTTTTACTTTCACTTCTTTTGATACTGCATTTCCTACCCTAACACTTTTGTTTTCTATCTTTTAAATATTCTTCTACCCAGCAAATCATTTTCTCATCCACTCCAATAGTGTTTACCTTATTTACTACCATTTTATGGCTCACTCTGTTAAACGCCTTTGCTACACTATCAATTTTGCCTCCCTTATCCATTTCATCTGAAATATCTTCCATATATCCCACCAACTGGGATTGGTATCAATATCCTTGCCTGAACTATAACAGCATAATCCAATGCATGTTGCAAAAATTCTGAAAAACGATCTGTTTAATATAAATAAGGTAATAAAAGTGCTGTTTCACAATAAATAAATTGTTGCGTGGAAAAAAAGGAAACAGATTCTGAGTGTACTATCCGTTTGATGTAAATAAGGAAAATCAATATCGCCTATACATTCCATTTCACCCGTCGAGCTTTTCTTGGACGCTTTGAGCATGTTGACTTCCATTGACATGACTGTTGTTCACTTTCTGGATATTATTTTTAGCACCATGACTTGTTACGTGTGATGATTTTGTTGAAAAAATTAGGATCGTCTATGAATGTGACATTAATTTCACGACAGGCTTTAACGTGACGATTCCATTGATCTGTGTTGAGAAGTCTAGGCACGAACTTAGCTGCATCCCCAAATAAAGAGTTTAAATGCGGTAAATTCTTCCCGGATAAGTTCACTAGTTGGTCGATTGTCCTCCGTCGATCTTCGTTTATCATTTTACTGGATTTTGCCACTGGTGTCCTTGCTTCGAGCAGTTGAATGGTGACCGGAACAGGGCTGATCTTCAATGGCAATTATTCCCTTTTTAACTGAGAAAACCATTCGTACGATTTTTACTGAGTGTATGTTCTTTGTAAGTTGTTTGCATCATCACAACAGTTTCCGCTGCTTTAATGCCGAGCAAAAATCAAAACTTCACAGCCGCAAGTTGTTCGTAAGAATCTTTTCGTGTCACGTCAGCACTGCACATGCATACAAAGACTGCCAGAGAACCAAACTAGTGTCTTTTGGATAACGTTGCTCAGCAGGGGTCCTACAATAGCCCTCTGGCGATGCAACTTAATTCTATAAATACACGATGGGCAGCATTACGAATTTCGGTTTTTTTCGGTTGTTCCCTTGAATAGAAATCTATAAAATTTGAAACTTTCCCACCTCGTCACAGGTAAGTAGTACTTGATCAGAAAGAAGTAGAATTTCAGGCATGGTCATCATCACCATCACGTCTAATGACTGCCCCAAATGGACGTTCTGGAAAAGAAATCCTGCCATAATTTCATCAATACTGGATTCCGTCATCTGATTGGCATCAATACTTTCTTGATTCAAATAATTACTTTATTGATTTTATTCATATATTTGGAAAAATAAATCCTCGTGTTTTATTTGATAACGGGTATATCTAAATGCTAATACTAAATACTGATTCTTATTTCATGTTATCTCCTGACTTTATTAACAGTCTCAGGCATTTCCAATAAAATTTGTTCTAAACATTTACATCTTTAAATCTAAATGCTTTCGCTAGGTCTAATAATTACAAATCATCTTACCTTAAAGTAATCAGAAGTCTTTCATCCAATGAGATATATCTCCTCCTATTTGTACTCTTTTTGTTATTTTCGGAGGAAGTATCTCAGATAGCTCCTTGAACAGTTCTCTGGAAATCTTATAAAAGCCTTTCAACTTTTATTCTTTTTTAATTTCTCGCGATAGCAAAAAGAGGTGAGAGTGTTCAATTTTCGTGACTGAAAGGATAAAGCTCATATTTGCTTTTTTAATTCTCAAGAAACAGGATGCAATAATAACATTATAGGCGGGACTAGGCAAGACTACGTAGTCGCCTGGATCCCCTAATTTTTGATGGCCCACTGAAAGTGGACTTTTTTCATTAAATAAAAACTATAAAAAGTAAAATCATACAAATAAAACAATCAAAATAATACGAGAAGCATGAAAATTATTATTATTTGTTTTATTCTAGTGTACGGCAAACTAAAATCAATTTTCAAAAGTATTATAAATTGTGAAAATTCGTTTGTTAATTGAAAAATATATTCAATTATTTTCAAAAACAGATGGAATCAAAAGTTTTGAGTGCAGTAGATCCCCATACCTTCTTAAACCGGTACTGCCTTCAATGGTCACAAAGACAGTGAGACACATTTCGCTTGAGAATCGTTTTCCGTTACATGCATTCATAAATATTACATAATTTTCCTTCAGAAGAACTAAGAAACAGAAACAATATTGCCTCCTTGCATTGAAAAAGCTTCTAGGTTAGCGTTTATCAATCTTTTTCAGCCCACGGGCCTAAAAATTTTATTTTTTCCTCTTTTCGTTTCAGCTGCCAATGGACGACGATTATGCAACTTCATTTCATCTTCTGAGTTTCATTTCTCAGTCGCTAATACTCTTTCATTCCTTGGCTCACTCTTGCTTTTTCTTCCTCTGAGAAATCGTTCCTTTTCCTGATTGGCTTTTCTTCAATCCGATCCTTTACCTCAATAATTTTTCTTCTGAATTGATCCCTGTCTTTAATTCCTTCCCTGGGCCTAATTTTTCTATATATGTTGATAACATCTCGCACATGAACCATTATAACATAATAAATTTAACCATGTTTTGAATTCCTATGAAAATGCAGATAGGAAACTGGAAGTGAACTGTTAAAAGTTAATTACATGTTAATCAGACCAAATCATATAAATAATAATGTTACTAAAGGCTGGACGCTACGCTATACCACCGGCCTATATGCATAAACTAAAATAAAAGACGCTAGACCATACAACATTTACTTTTGTTTACTTTATCACTCACGTTACCTATCCTACCACGTACCGCGCTATCTCATACCCATTTTAAACCCTTAGTAAACTGTCATTTACTTCATATCTGGACAAACGGCCCCTTTCTGATGCCATCTGGAAATGAATAAGTTATTGTCGAAACAATGCTGTTCTATCATCATCCTGGAAAAGCCACATTTTTGCCTGGTCACTGAAATTTTTATGGCTTTTAAAAAGTTGGGCGTGCAGCTTTATACTCTACGAATATCATGGGCGCCGAGAGGGTGGTGCAAGGGGGTGCACTTGCACACCCCTGCTATGAAAACAAATATACAGAAAAATATTACGAAACAAAAGTATTATTATTAAATTCAATTTTTGAATATAACTTAAGCTGCCTAGGTTGTTGTCCAAATTTGTACAGTACCTTGTCAATAAATTCAGTATACTCAGTTAATAAATAATAAGTGTTATTTATAATGTATTAAAAAAATAGAGATGCGCCTCCCTTAAAGTAATCTTGCCGCCCATTACTAATATGGTATCAAAATTTATTATATTCTGCCTGTGGATCACCCTTACTATATTCGCGGACCACCAGTGGTCCCCGAACCACAGGCTGAGAAGCACTGTTCTAGGGGATACTTAGTTGAATGTTTCTGCTGCTGCATCTACCAACAGTATTAATAACTTTATCGAGGTGCAGCGTGTGAAAAAATGAAATTTTCTCCATTCACCACTTATAAAGCGAACCTCCACCCTTGAATAATTCCACGAAAACGCTAGAGAGCAAGCGCGATTTGTGACATCTGAGAACTATCTCAACGGCAGCGAAACAGTTCACTGATGTGGGCAACAGATGGAGCTCAAAATTTTTCCTAGCTATCATATGTTATCGTAGAGTAGAGAATGACGCATTTACAAATATTTATTTTTCTCTTAGTACATTTATTTTTTAATTTATTTATTCTTGATCAGAGGTGGTGTCACTATTTCTATAGCCGCCACTGATATTTACTAGACGCGTGGGCTTGTCATTCAGGAACTCACTGAAGGTTTTTAATTGATCATAAACTGCATGAGAGTTGAGAGGACGAAAACGCGCAACACAACTATCTTCCAAATACCGTGAACAGGATTGGTTGCAGTTGAACCAATGGAGGAAGGGCCTAACTTTGTAGATGAGTTCCAAGGGGAATCGCTGCAGTTCTTAGACACCTAAGCCAGCGGAAAGCCATGAATGTTCTAAAAATGAAAAAAAAAAGTAATTGGCATCGTATTATAGAAAGCCCGAGGTGACTACTGTGAAGAGACGGCTGAAATAAGAATCTAAGGTGTATACTGATTCTCACAGAAAAATTCTTACAAATTTTAATGCACTGAATGTTTTTTTTTTAATTACTATATACATATGAGGCTTGAAGCAACAAAGACAAGTAAAAATCACTCGAGAATACTTCCAAGCAGAGAATATTTCTACCATCACACTACAAAAAGATAAATGGCAGTACACTGAAATTTGATGCTTTAATACCTTAATATTTATGAAACTTTATATGAAACAGCGATGTAACCAATAAATGCGCTACTAACTGTTATTGTAAATTAATGCATATAATTAGCAATGGTAAAACACATTTGCAAAAATATTACATCAAAGATATAACTCCATTTAGATAATCAATTTTCAATCAAGTTAGGTTCCGATACTGAATACATTAGAGAGATCAGAAAGAAAAATTTTTAATTAAAATGGGAATCTTTACGAGGGAACAATTATAAAATAGATTTTAGTTTATATCCTTTTTTAACAATATTTGACTTGCAGATACAAATCTAGCAGTAGATTAATGTAATACGACACTGAAATAATTAATGAATCTATTAGTATTAAGAACAGATTATATTTATAACCACAGTAAAGTAATATTTGAAGTGATATTTCATTTATCATAAGAGTTTGTTGTAATACATTCCTAAAAGCCTTGTAGATGTTCTTAGAACAAACAGTAAGCTAAAAATTATTTAATTATTGCTGATAAATACAGATCATATTATTAAAACTTTTCATAATACAAGTGCACAATGATTTGGGGGAGTTTCACTATATCACATAAGAATTTTACACAAAACCACCAAGGTGGAAAATTCAAAGATCGATTTTTATAATCTCAAAAAAGTGATTCAGGTAATCAGGTAGCACACGCCAAAATTTTGACTTCTTTGAAAAAAATATATTTTATATCGATAGCAAAAGATTGTAAAAACAATGAAATAAAATGTTGTAACTGTATCGAGGCAAATAAGCTAAAGTTAAATTTAAGTGTGACGCATAGTGTGCTAAGCTGGGTGTCCAGTTACCAAAGGAGAATAAATTTAAAAAAGAGGTCAATCACATATGAATGTTTATAGCATCAATAAATGTGGAAAGTCTCCAAACTGCGGAGATGGTAGTAATAAATTTAAGTGGACTTATTGCGAAAGCGACATGATTGGCCACATATGCTCATGAGAACACACCAAGCGTGATGATTGTAGTTGAATCACATGTTTCGGAATTAGATGTAGATAAATTAATTGAAATCAGAGGGTATTATCTTATAAGATGTGACTCTGAAAGCAAACACACTGGTGGAATAGTCATATATGTTACTGAAAACCTTTCGTATGAGGTGGTAAGGACTGATGTAAAACAAGGTGAATGGTGGATGATAGCTATCAAGTTGTACATGGGATTCACATTTATGGGGGACAATTGTGGGTGTTTATAGATCACCTAGTAGTAGCAAAGGGTATTTATAGATTGGTTCTCAATGGTATGGAGGAAATACTTGAAATCAGTCAAAACGAATGTATTATAGGGGGGGATTTTAATAGGTTGGTCAAAAAAAGATGAATTTTATACTAGAAAACTAGCATCACAAGTAGCAGGTCTTGGAATGAAACAAATCTTATATATATATAAAAATAGACGTGTTTTTTTCCTATATTTCACTTTTCAGCCACCACTACCTAGCACAGATCACTGATGTTTGTGGGTGGAAGTAGCATGGAGTTTCCTGTCGTGTACAACGTTGGTTGAATGCCGAAAGCTGTGGAGATGTGGAAATATAATGATTAAAGTTGGTCAGTGCAGGGCGTTTTCATATTTCGACCAAAATTCGAATCTCCGTATACTTCTCCTTCCTGCCACAACTACATAACATAGAGCTTTGGTGTTTGTGTGGGTAGTAGAATCGTCTTTCCTGTGTGCACTATGGTTGTTAGATGTCGGTAGCTATGGGGGTTGGGAGATATGGGGGTTGAAAGTGGTCGACCTGTGGCAATTTCATACTTCTGCCAAAGACAAAAGTGTCATGGTGTATCACTTTTCAGCGAAAACTATAGATCACAGATAACTGGCGTTTGTGTGTAGTAGTAGCAGAAAGTCACCTTTCGATCACAACAGCGGCCGATTTTCAGAAACTGTGGTACTGTGGTAGATATGGTGGTTGCAAGTGGCCGACCAAGGATATTTTCGTATTTCGACTGTTTCCGCATATGTCACTTTTCTGCCACAACTACATAGCATAGAGCATTGGTGTTTGTGTTTGGTAGTAGAATCGTATCTCATGTAGTGCACTATGGTTGTTAGATGTCGGTAGCTATGGGGGTGTGGGAGATATGGGGGTTGAAAGTGGTCGACCTGTGGCAATTTCATACTTCTGCCAAAGACAAAAGTGTCATGGTGTATCACTTTTCAGCGAAAACTATAGATCACAGATAACTGGCGTTTGTGTGTAGTAGTAGCAGAAAGTCACCTTTCGATCACAACAGCGGCCGATTTTCAGAAACTGTGGTACTGTGGTAGATATGGTGGTTGCAAGTGGCCGACCAAGGATATTTTCGTATTTCGACTGTTCCGCATATGTCACTTTTCTGCCACAACTACATAGCATAGAGCATTGGTGTTTGTGTTTGGTAGTAGAATCGTATCTCATGTAGTGCACTATGGTTTAGATGTCGGTAGCTATGGGGGTGTGGGAGATATGGGGGTTGAAAGTGATCGACCTGTGGCAATTTCATACTTCTGCCAAAGACAAAAGTGTCATGGTGTATCACTTTTCAGCGAAAACTATAGATCACAGATAACTGGCGTTTGTGTGTAGTAGTAGCAGAAGTCACCTTTCGATCACAACAGCGGCCGATTTTCAGAAACTGTGGTACTGTGGTAGATATGGTGGTTGTAAGTGGCCGACCAAGGATATTTTCGTATTTCGACTGTTTCCGCATATGTCACTTTTCTGCCACAACTACATAGCATAGAGCATTGGTGTTTGTGTTTGGTAGTAGAATCGTATCTCATGTAGTGCACTATGGTTGTTAGATGTCGGTAGCTATGGGGTGTGGGAGATATGGGGGTTGAAAGTGGTCGACCTGTGGCAATTTCATACTTCTGCCAAAGACAAAAGTGTCATGGTGTATCACTTTTCAGCGAAAACTATAGATCACAGATAACTGGCGTTTGTGTGTAGTAGTAGCAGAGTCACCTTTCGATCACAACAGCGGCCGATTTTCAGAAACTGTGGTACTGTGGTAGATATGGTGGTTGTAAGTGGCCGACCAAGGATATTTTCGTATTTCGACTGTTTCCGCATATGTCACTTTTCTGCCACAACTACATAGCATAGAGCATTGGTGTTTGTGTTTGGTAGTAGAATCGTATCTCATGTAGTGCACTATGGTTGTTAGATGTCGGTAGCTATGGGGGTGTGGGAGATATGGGGGTTGAAAGTGGTCGACCTGTGGCAATTTCATACTTCTGCCAAAGACAAAAGTGTCATGGTGTATCACTTTTCAGCGAAAACTATAGATCACAGATAACTGGCGTTTGTGTGTAGTAGTAGCAGAGTCACCTTTCGATCACAACAGCGGCCGATTTTCAGAAACTGTGGTACTGTGGTAGGTGGTTGTAAGTGGCCGACCAAGGATATTTTCGTATTTCGACTGTTCCGCATATGTCACTTTTCTGCCACAACTACATAGCATAGAGCATTGGTGTTTGTGTTTGGTAGTAGAATCGTATCTCATGTAGTGCACTATGGTTGTTAGATGTCGGTAGCTATGGGGGTGTGGGAGATATGGGGGTTGAAAGTGGTCGACCTGTGGCAATTTCATACAAAAGTGTCATGGTGTATCACTTTTCAGCGAAAACTATAGATCACAGATAACTGGCGTTTGTGTGTAGTAGTAGCACAGAGTCACCTTTCGATCACAACAGCGGCCGATTTTCAGAAACTGTGGTACTGTGGTAGATATGGTGGTTGTAAGTGGCCGACCAAGGATATTTTCGTATTTCGACTGTTCCGCATATGTCACTTTTCTGCCACAACTACATAGCATAGAGCATTGGTGTTTGTGTTTGGTAGTAGAATCGTATCTCATGTAGTGCACTATGGTTGTTAGATGTCGGTAGCTATGGGGTGTGGGAGATATGGGGGTTGAAAGTGGTCGACCTGTGGCAATTTCATACTTCTGCCAAAGACAAAAGTGTCATGGTGTATCACTTTTCAGCGAAAACTATAGATCACAGATAACTGGCGTTTGTGTGTAGTAGTAGCAGAGTCACCTTTCGATCACAACAGCGGCCGATTTTCAGAAACTGTGGTACTGTGGTAGATATGGTGGTTGTAAGTGGCCGACCAAGGATATTTTCGTATTTCGACTGTTCCGCATATGTCACTTTTCTGCCACAACTACATAGCATAGAGCATTGGTGTTTGTGTTTGGTAGTAGAATCGTATCTCATGTAGTGCACTATGGTTGTTAGATGTCGGTAGCTATGGGGTGTGGGAGATATGGGGGTTGAAAGTGGTCGACCTGTGGCAATTTCATACTTCTGCCAAAGACAAAAGTGTCATGGTGTATCACTTTTCAGCGAAAACTATAGATCACAGATAACTGGCGTTTGTGTGTAGTAGTAGCACAGAGTCACCTTTCGATCACAACAGCGGCCGATTTTCAGAAACTGTGGTACTGTGGTAGATATGGTGGTTGTAAGTGGCCGACCAAGGATATTTTCGTATTTCGACTGTTCCGCATATGTCACTTTTCTGCCACAACTACATAGCATAGAGCATTGGTGTTTGTGTTTGGTAGTAGAATCGTATCTCATGTAGTGCACTATGGTTGTTAGATGTCGGTAGCTATGGGGGTGTGGGAGATATGGGGGTTGAAAGTGGTCGACCTGTGGCAATTTCATACTTCTGCCAAAGACAAAAGTGTCATGGTGTATCACTTTTCAGCGAAAACTATAGATCACAGATAACTGGCGTTTGTGTGTAGTAGTAGCAGAGTCACCTTTCGATCACAACAGCGGCCGATTTTCAGAAACTGTGGTACTGTGGTAGATATGGTGGTTGTAAGTGGCCGACCAAGGATATTTTCGTATTTCGACTGTTCCGCATATGTCA
Source organism: Vandiemenella viatica (assembly GCA_031002005.1). Classification (NCBI taxonomy): domain Eukaryota; kingdom Metazoa; phylum Arthropoda; class Insecta; order Orthoptera; family Morabidae; genus Vandiemenella; species Vandiemenella viatica. The sequence goes on along the minus strand of JARYHS010001479.1, from coordinate 8,342 downwards.
CTTTTCTGCCACAACTACATAGCATAGAGCATTGGTGTTTGTGTTTGGTAGTAGAATCGTATCTCATGTAGTGCACTATGGTTGTTAGATGTCGGTAGCTATGGGGGTGTGGGAGATATGGGGTTGAAAGTGGTCGACCTGTGGCAATTTCATACTTCTGCCAAAGACAAAAGTGTCATGGTGTATCACTTTTCAGCGAAAACTATAGATCACAGATAACTGGCGTTTGTGTGTAGTAGTAGCAGAGTCACCTTTCGATCACAACAGCGGCCGATTTTCAGAAACTGTGGTACTGTGGTAGATATGGTGGTTGTAAGTGGCCGACCAAGGATATTTTCGTATTTCGACTGTTCCGCATATGTCACTTTTCTGCCACAACTACATAGCATAGAGCATTGGTGTTTGTGTTTGGTAGTAGAATCGTATCTCATGTAGTGCACTATGGTTGTTAGATGTCGGTAGCTATGGGGGTGTGGGAGATATGGGGGTTGAAAGTGGTCGACCTGTGGCAATTTCATACTTCTGCCAAAGACAAAAGTGTCATGGTGTATCACTTTTCAGCGAAAACTATAGATCACAGATAACTGGCGTTTGTGTGTAGTAGCAGAGAGTCACCTTTCGATCACAACAGCGGCCGATTTTCAGAAACTGTGGTACTGTGGTAGATATGGTGGTTGTAAGTGGCCGACCAAGGATATTTTCGTATTTCGACTGTTTCCGCATATGTCACTTTTCTGCCACAACTACATAGCATAGAGCATTGGTGTTTGTGTTTGGTAGTAGAATCGTATCTCATGTAGTGCACTATGGTTGTTAGATGTCGGTAGCTATGGGGGTGTGGGAGATATGGGGGTTGAAAGTGGTCGACCTGTGGCAATTTCATACTTCTGCAAAGACAAAAGTGTCATGGTGTATCACTTTTCAGCGAAAACTATAGATCACAGATAACTGGCGTTTGTGTGTAGTAGTAGCACAGAGTCACCTTTCGATCACAACAGCGGCCGATTTTCAGAAACTGTGGTACTGTGGTAGATATGGTGGTTGTAAGTGGCCGACCAAGGATATTTTCGTATTTCGACTGTTTCCGCATATGTCACTTTTCTGCCACAACTACATAGCATAGAGCATTGGTGTTTGTGTTTGGTAGTAGAATCGTATCTCATGTAGTGCACTATGGTTGTTAGATGTCGGTAGCTATGGGGGTGTGGGAGATATGGGGGTTGAAAGTGGTCGACCTGTGGCAATTTCATACTTCTGCCAAAGACAAAAGTGTCATGGTGTATCACTTTTCAGCGAAAACTATAGATCACAGATAACTGGCGTTTGTGTGTAGTAGTAGCAGAGTCACCTTTCGATCACAACAGCGGCCGATTTTCAGAAACTGTGGTACTGTGGTAGATATGGTGGTTGTAAGTGGCCGACCAAGGATATTTTCGTATTTCGACTGTTTCCGCATATGTCACTTTTCTGCCACAACTACATAGCATAGAGCATTGGTGTTTGTGTTTGGTAGTAGAATCGTATCTCATGTAGTGCACTATGGTTGTTAGATGTCGGTAGCTATGGGGGTGTGGGAGATATGGGGGTTGAAAGTGGTCGACCTGTGGCAATTTCATACTTCTGCCAAAGACAAAAGTGTCATGGTGTATCACTTTTCAGCGAAAACTATAGATCACAGATAACTGGCGTTTGTGTGTAGTAGTAGCACAAGTCACCTTTCGATCACAACAGCGGCCGATTTTCAGAAACTGTGGTACTGTGGTAGATATGGTGGTTGTAAGTGGCCGACCAAGGATATTTTCGTATTTCGACTGTTTCCGCATATGTCACTTTTCTGCCACAACTACATAGCATAGAGCATTGGTGTTTGTGTTTGGTAGTAGAATCGTATCTCATGTAGTGCACTATGGTTGTTAGATGTCGGTAGCTATGGGGGTGTGGGAGATATGGGGGTTGAAAGTGGTCGACCTGTGGCAATTTCATACTTCTGCCAAAGACAAAAGTGTCATGGTGTATCACTTTTCAGCGAAAACTATAGATCACAGATAACTGGCGTTTGTGTGTAGTAGTAGCACAGAGTCACCTTTCGATCACAACAGCGGCCGATTTTCAGAAACTGTGGTACTGTGGTAGATATGGTGGTTGTAAGTGGCCGACCAAGGATATTTTCGTATTTCGACTGTTTCCGCATATGTCACTTTTCTGCCACAACTACATAGCATAGAGCATTGGTGTTTGTGTTTGGTAGTAGAATCGTATCTCATGTAGTGCACTATGGTTGTTAGATGTCGGTAGCTATGGGGGTGGGAGATATGGGGGTTGAAAGTGGTCGACCTGTGGCAATTTCATACTTCTGCCAAAGACAAAAGTGTCATGGTGTATCACTTTTCAGCGAAAACTATAGATCACAGATAACTGGCGTTTGTGTGTAGTAGTAGCACAGAGTCACCTTTCGATCACAACAGCGGCCGATTTTCAGAAACTGTGGTACTGTGGTAGATATGGTGGTTGTAAGTGGCCGACCAAGGATATTTTCGTATTTCGACTGTTCCGCATATGTCACTTTTCTGCCACAACTACATAGCATAGAGCATTGGTGTTTGTGTTTGGTAGTAGAATCGTATCTCATGTAGTGCACTATGGTTGTTAGATGTCGGTAGCTATGGGGGTGGGGATATGGGGGTTGAAAGTGGTCGACCTGTGGCAATTTCATACTTCTGCCAAAGACAAAAGTGTCATGGTGTATCACTTTTCAGCGAAAACTATAGATCACAGATAACTGGCGTTTGTGTGTAGTAGTAGCACAGAGTCACCTTTCGATCACAACAGCGGCCGATTTTCAGAAACTGTGGTACTGTGGTAGATATGGTGGTTGTAAGTGGCCGACCAAGGATATTTTCGTATTTCGACTGTTTCCGCATATGTCACTTTTCTGCCACAACTACATAGCATAGAGCATTGGTGTTTGTGTTTGGTAGTAGAATCGTATCTCATGTAGTGCACTATGGTTGTTAGATGTCGGTAGCTATGGGGGTGTGGGAGATATGGGGGTTGAAAGTGGTCGACCTGTGGCAATTTCATACTTCTGCCAAAGACAAAAGTGTCATGGTGTATCACTTTTCAGCGAAAACTATAGATCACAGATAACTGGCGTTTGTGTGTAGTAGTAGCAGAGTCACCTTTCGATCACAACAGCGGCCGATTTTCAGAAACTGTGGTACTGTGGTAGATATGGTGGTTGTAAGTGGCCGACCAAGGATATTTTCGTATTTCGACTGTTTCCGCATATGTCACTTTTCTGCCACAACTACATAGCATAGAGCATTGGTGTTTGTGTTTGGTAGTAGAATCGTATCTCATGTAGTGCACTATGGTTGTTAGATGTCGGTAGCTATGGGGGTGTGGGAGATATGGGGTTGAAAGTGGTCGACCTGTGGCAATTTCATACTTCTGCCAAAGAGTGTCATGGTGTATCACTTTTCAGCGAAAACTATAGATCACAGATAACTGGCGTTTGTGTGTAGTAGTAGCACAGAGTCACCTTTCGATCACAACAGCGGCCGATTTTCAGAAACTGTGGTACTGTGGTAGATATGGTGGTTGTAAGTGGCCGACCAAGGATATTTTCGTATTTCGACTGTTTCCGCATATGTCACTTTTCTGCCACAACTACATAGCATAGAGCATTGGTGTTTGTGTTTGGTAGTAGAATCGTATCTCATGTAGTGCACTATGGTTGTTAGATGTCGGTAGCTATGGGGGTGTGGGAGATATGGGGGTTGAAAGTGGTCGACCTGTGGCAATTTCATACTTCTGCCAAAGACAAAAGTGTCATGGTGTATCACTTTTCAGCGAAAACTATAGATCACAGATAACTGGCGTTTGTGTGTAGTAGTAGCACAGAGTCACCTTTCGATCACAACAGCGGCCGAATTTCAGAAACTTGGTACTGTGTTAGATATGGTGGTTGTAAGTGGCCGACCAAGGATATTTTCGTATTTCGACGAAAGGCATGTGTCTCTGCAGATTTATCGTTTCTGCCACGACTACATAGCATAGAGCATTGGTGTTTATGTGGGGTAGAATCGTGTCTGTTGTCGTGCACTATGGTTGTTAGATGTCTGTAGCTATGGGGGTGTGGAAGACATGGGGGATGAAAATGGTCGACCTGCGGCAATTTCATATTTCTAGCCAAAGACGCATGTGTCTCGGTGTATCACTTTTGAGTGAAAACTATCACCGGCGTTTTTGTGTGGTAGTAACACAGAGTCACCCATCGATCTCAACGTTGGCCGAAATTCGGTAACTGTGGGAGCGTGTGAGATATGGTGTTTGAAATTGGTCGATCATGAATATTTTCGTATTTCATCCAAAGACTTGTGTGTATCCGTAAATTTTACTTTGCTGCCGGAACTATATAGCGCAGAAGACTGGTATTTGTGTGTGGTAATAGTATCGAGTCTCCCATTGTGCACTATGGTGGTTAGATGTCTACAGCTGTCAATATGAATACTTTACAATCACGAACGAATTTGTGGGTACCAACTATTATATTATAATTGTGGAAGTAAGTTTCTGTCTTTTTGTTACGTTTTGACGACTAAATGGCTATATCAATATTGATGGAATTTAACAATGAAATAGTGTAGGACGGACACAGGACATTTTTTCGGTATGAATAACAGTTTTAGTCACGAAATTTTAAGAACTTATCGAATGATGAAAGACAGACAGATTCGTGTGTTAGTCTGTAATGTTACGTTGGTTGCTCAGTCGCGCAGTCTGTTAGTGTTTGATTTGTTAATAAATTTCGATAAGAAACAAAACTTATTATTTAGTATAGAAGTCAATTTGCTCTGCACTGTACTATTCATTTGTGTCTGTATAAAAGTTTCTGGCACCAATTTGTCTTCCTTTTTGACATGCCTTGCGGACGTAAACCTGGCCTAAGGTGCAGGTCTAGAAGACAATGTGCTGCTATTAGATTATAAGATTCAGATGCTCATGTTGAATAAAGAAGAAAAAACCAAGCTGAAATAAAGCTGCCATCAGTTAACCCCCCCCCCCCCCCCACACACACATCCCCGCACCTTCGCTTACTTTTCTGTTTTTAAATATGTTGTAAATTGATTCTCTTCATGAGACATATTAGACGATAGGATGATATAATGATGGCTTTCCATCATATTATGTCGACTCGGTGTTGTTTGGGACAAATCTTACTAACAGTTTTCTATATCCAATTCTGGCAATGAAACTCCAAGTCCACGCGTTACGAAGTTGCGGGTAAACAGCTAGTTGTTAATAAAATGACTAGGGTCACTCCCAACAGTCAAACATTAATTGATCTTGTAATTACTGATAATTTAAATCTGAATGTACGGTAGTGGACACACCTAGAATATCAGATCATAATCAATCATTATCACAGGGATGTTTAAAAATAATATTAAAGGGAGAGGCAATGTACTAGTAAAGGGTAGGAATTGACTATAAGAAACTAATAAAAATAATTAGTGATAAAATAGGTAACAGTAAAATTTGTGATAATACACATTTAGGGGAAAAATATGTTGAAATAAGAGAGAACATAATCCAAGAGTATACAAGAAGCTAGAAATTCAGATTATTGGTGAGGAATTTACCATGTCCTTGGTTTTCAATTAAAATCAAAGAAGTCAGGATTCAAAGGGATATAGCTTATAAAAAGTTTCTCTTATTAAAAGAAATTGAAGAAGCAACTGTAGATAGGGATGAGGCTTGGAATGAGTATAAACAATATAGGAATAATTTTGTAAAGTTATGGAGGGAAAGTAAACAACAGTTTTATGAGGAAATTTACAAGATATAAAAATGAACCAACTAAATTATGGAAACGCTTAAAAACTTTGTATAAAACCAAGGACAGGGCATTAAAATATGTAATATTTGGGAAGAATATGTATATAATTCGAATGAAATAGCAAATAAATTAAATGACTTCTATATTGAAAGTATTGAGGATTTAATAGAAAATTCCCCAAAATAGATGAATATGTAATGACACCCAAGATTGATAATAACCTTAGCAAATTCACAAAGTGACGGAGGAAAAAATTGGTGTTATAGTTCAAAAATTAAGAAATATCGTGGGTTCTGATGGAATAAGCAGTGAGGTATTAAGAAGGGTATGGCCTTTGTTAGGGAGTACAGTAAAGTATAATTAATGAATCACTGAAACAAAGAGTGTTGCCAAAGCAATTAAAAACATCTATTATTGCACCAGTTCCTTAAAGTAAAGGGTAGTTCTAAGTGTGTTAGATCTTAGGCCAATAAATAATTTGCCATGATAGAAAAAATTATTGAAACAATAGCTTATGACCTTTACTAAGTTTACAAAGGAAAATGATCTCATAACTGAATACCAATCAGGATTTAGGGAAACAGCATAGCACGGAGGACGCAATTCAGTTGGTTGTAGAAAATGGTTAGATGCAATTGATAAGAGAGGGAGTAATAGCAGTATTTTGGACTTTAGGCGAGCATTTGAAACTGTAAACAGGGAACTGCTGTAAAAAAATTAAAAATATGTATAATATCACTGGGAGGTTTATGCATGGTTAGAAAATTATTTAACAAAGAGGTATCAGAGGTTAGATTCAATAAGGTTCTATCATAAAAAGAGAAGTGAAACATGGAGTCCCCCAGTGTAGTAAACTTGGTCCCCTATTATTTATACTGTATATAAATGATCTGGCAGAAATACTGAAGTATTGTAAAATTCACATGTTTGCAAATGACACACTAATTTATTATTATGGAAATAATCTAGAAAAAATGATACAGGTAATTAATAAAGAGTTAAAATTTAATGAATGGCTGAATAAAAATTTGTTAAGTCTGAATGTGGCAAAAACAACATGTATGGTGATGGGGAAAAAGTTGTTTAGGGAACAGGCAGAAGCACAGCATTCAGTTGTGATTAATGGAACTAAAATTAAGTGGGTTCAAAATTATAAATACCTTGGTTGTAAGTCATTGATAATAAGCTTAAGTTTATAGATCATGTAGATTATATAAATAAAAAAGTAGCAAAAAAAGGTAAATTTAATATACAAATTAAGAAAAGTGTTATCTAACCAGGTAAACAGCTATTGTTTAAAGCAATTGTGCTGCCTCACATAAGATACTGCTCCACAGTATTAATCATGGCAAGCAAAAGAGAAATTATGAAACTGCAAAATACTTTTAATAAGGGAATGAGGTCTGTTCTAAATAAAAGACGAACTGAAAATGTCAGTAATATGCTTAATGACCTAGGATATTTACATATTAGAAAAGGAAATTATTAGAGATGTAATGACTTTTGTATATAGATTGGAAAGTAGTTTATTACCAAGATATGTGACTAGATTAGTACAAAAGGAATAATGATGTACATAATTATAAGACAAGAGGCAAATCATTCCATTCGACTTATAATAAAAGTAGTAAAAGCACAGAAAACAGTGTGCACAAAGGTTTAAAAATATTTAACAAATTACCTGATGAAATAAAAAGGACCAAAACTGTTGCAAGTTTTAGAGAAAAGCGGGTAAATGGTTAGAGGAAAGAGATTGTGATATTTTCTCATGGAAGAAGTTCATGAAAATAAACAGTCTGTTTATATTTGGTTTTTTTTCTGTTTTATGTTTAAGATGATGTATGAATTGTAATTGTTTGTATATATATTAGCCGTAGGCTATTTGAAAAATAAATAGTAAGTAAATATGTCACGACATTGTAAGCTGAATATTAAAAAAAAAAGAAAAAGAAAAGAAAAAAAAAGAAAAACAGAATAAAATCTTTAAAGACGAATGAAATTGCTGTTAATATGGATAAATATGTATTTTAAGTTTGAGCTAAACTAAAACTGCCGAAAAACATATGGAAGTTTGGATGTACTCGAGAGTTATCGATAAAATTAGTAAAATCTATGAAAAAAATTCATATTTGTGACGTCAAAGTTTCTTTCATACAAAATGTGCATTTAATTTAATGTTGAATTACCTTCATTCATAATGAAATTATCAACAATTTTTATTTTTTAAGTTGATTCCCAAGAAAATCTATCGTTTAAATTGCTTTCTTCCTTTTCTGCAATGTTCTTATAGATAATTCTATGTTCACTGAAAGATGTTCCCCAGATGATGAAATAATAGGTGTTTAATGAAATAATTAGTGCCTGATTATGTATTAAAATATTGACTGCAGTTTTCTCTATCAGAAATGAAATAAAACATGAAATTAAAAGCTAAGCTTATTTGAACCCAAATTATGCCTTTCCGAAATATGATTGTTTTCGATGTAAACCAAATGTTTTT
>JARYHS010001476.1:0-23814 GCA_031002005.1 Vandiemenella viatica | reverse complement strand
AAAAATTTAAAGGCAATTTCCCAAGTATATTTAGCCCAGTGTGACTATTTGACACGCGAACAAGAGGCACAAAGGTGTCTTGAATATATTGGTCAGTGATGGTAAACATAAAACTACTGTTTTATATTAGTCCAGTCATATAGTGTTTTTACCTGGAAAGTTATGGGGTAGTTTTCATTTATTCTATTCTTAATGTTTATTGGGGTGCTGAATCCGAATCTGAGGTTTGCTAACAAAATTTCGTGAAGAAACATTGAAATTAATGAAAAAGGGCCAAAAATATAATTGTTTGGCGGTTTTTCGCTTATAATTCTAAATCTATCAACTTTTCGTAAATAACCTTCATATTAAAAATTAAAGTACATAAAATTTCCTACAAATTTCATCCTTATAGTTTTTTTCTCGGAAGAAGCGTTTGGGCTCAAACGCTATTTGAAAATTGCCGTATTTTGTTTATCGCAAAAATTCACCCATTCCACTCCAGAACTCAAATTTGTTATTAAAAAGCCTGTCAGTATTAGAGAATTTCCCACAGTTCTATGTAAATATGTTACTTAGATCATATATTATGTAAAGGTACAGTAAAATGTTGAAATTTTCTAGAGGGGGAGACCGAAATTGTTCAAATAATAATTTTTAAATTCCAACAAAATTCTTTAAAAATTGTAATGTTTTAATAATTAATCATATTACTTACTATGATGAACATTATATAAAATTTTGCCGTTTAGAAGGTACTTTGAAGGCGGATGGGATTGGCACAGGTGCCGGTATTTGTTTTGACAACGTAGTGCCTTGTTCATCTAGAAAATGAAAGAGGTGGTGAGAAAACATTAACTTGTTACCATATCTCAAGGAGAGACGAACGATTACGAATTATACTGTGTGATTACACATACATACCGCATCGTGTAATTGTCCTTCTTCAGTGTATTCTTGGTTTCTTTCTTCGGTCTCTTCTTTGTCGATGTCAATGCTGACATCCGGAGGCTCAACATTTTCACAAAGACCTTCGCATGATGTGCAGATCGGGGATTAACGTCGGCCTGTCTTCCTGCATCCACAAATTCATTGGCAGCCTTTTTTACATTTGCAAGAAATGTAACGGAGTACTGAGTCTGATGCAGGGTCTGAAGTGATAGGAGACAACTTTTTGTTTTTTTCTAGCCAGCACCATTCGTTTGGGTCTCTATGTTGCTCGTCGATAGTGGTTCAACCGGATAACCACTGCTGCGTCCTGAAACAAAACTCTCTGTGAATGTTGCGAGCAGCAGCTTTAGTGGGGGGTAATGATACGTATTGCCTGTATCTTAAATCGTTCAGGCTAGCTTCTGATCCTTTCCCATACAGAGCCGTTAGAAACATGTTTCCTCCTTCGGCCATGTAGTCCTGATGTACACGAGGGTATTTGAAAGCATTAATAACTGGTAGCAAGTCAATGTTCTTCTACAGAACTTTTAGAAATTTCAGTTTACCCTTATTGAACAAAGCAGAAGTGGTGTCGCAACCACTCATCGCTTGCAAGAAAAATATATGGTCTGATATGGTTTTGTCAGTAAGCTGGTTTCATAAATAACATATTTTTTATGTTATGGCTACACAGGCCAATCAAAGTCACAGAAAGATAGATATCTTCCCCAACAATTATCACAGATTAATTTGAAGAGGCCAACTTTAGAGATATTGTGATAATGAGGATATCAGCATCCTTCACTGCTTGTTGTGAAACAATTTTTAACTCCTCAAATTTTTCCATTATCATACTCATCAATCAGCTGTTGTTTTTGGAGTTTGCAAGGAAACTCTGCTGTGAGACAGTGGGGACCATTGATTAACTAACTGATATCGCAGCATTATGTTTTATTGGCGCTCTTCTCTATCTTTCTATGTGCTTGAAACTTTCACGAGCTTCGTCAGCGTAGCCATCGAAAATGACAGTGGCATATGGTTTATGGTATGACTTAATATATGAAATTCTGCAAATTTCTGCGTATATTTGGCTGTGGTGCCATTTGACCCGATTTAACAAAAACCCTCCGTCAATAACATATTTTGTATTACTGAAGTTCGCTTGTTCAGTTGGCACAAAAGCCCTTATAGGCGCGATTTTGTTCCTTTCCTCAATCCATGCTCATCAGAAAGAGAGAGAGGGTAAGAGCCAAGTTCATAACGCAGAAATTCTATTCTTCATCTGAATGTTTCACGATGGTCATTCGTTGAAATACTGTTATTGGATTGATAACTACAGCCTTGCCTTCTGTCTGAGTAGAGATATTCATCATCTCAAGAGGCTTCACTCTTTCGATTCGTTTGAACTTTACAGCGTGAAAATCACCACCCACAGTGCGATGTATTCCTTTCATGCCCATCTCCTTAGACAAGTGGCAATTGATCCTCTCATCTGCGACAACATCTGAACTTAGTGACATTGAGTCAATGCTCTTTGGGAAAGGAGGATGCTCGTGGAATCAATCCAGTAATTTATCTGCATCAGTGGTGTCTCGCGTTTGCCTAGCATTTCAACTGTCAATGTGTTGTTCTGATGTTTCTCGTTCCACTCCCGTAAAGTGCTCAATCTCTTGACATACATTATGCAATGCTGTCATCCCTTTAGTCCATCTTGCCTTCAGTTTTTCCACGGCCATGAGTGAGAACTCCACTCGTCTTCATTGACTTCATTAGTTTGTTCAATGGCCATATCACTCAAAGAGCCACACAAAATTTTTTCACTCCTACGAGTGGAGAAACCTCAACCGGTGATACCTGCGCACGTGCCTGCTCATGAGTGCTGCCTCATTTACAGGATTAAATAATAATGAATGAATTATTCTTTGGTAGCCTATAGAAAGTATAAATGTGTCGTAGATCAAGATATTGAATAAACATGTTAGATGTAATAGTAGAATATGTGGTTAAAGCCCCACAATTAGACCTCGGAATTTAACCCGTAAACATGGATTTTTTTTTTTTTTTTTTTTTTTTTTTTTAATATGATGTTTAGGAAAAATAAAAACTAGGCTACATTGTATTCAACTTAAAACTAGGAGGAATTCACTAATATTGACAGCCTTTGATAATAAATTTCAGTTTTTGAGTGGAACAAATCGGTTTTTGCGGAGTTAGACAAAATACGCCAATTGTTAACTAGCGCTTGAACCCGAACGCTTCTTCCGAGAAAAAACTTTAACGGTGAAATTTGTAGGAAATTTTATGTATTTTCATTTTGAATATAAAGGTTATTCACGAAAAGTTGATAGATTTAGAGTTATAAGCAAAATCCTACAAAAAAATTAGATTTTCGGCCCTTTTTTTCAGTTTTTTCAATGTTCCGTCAGGAAATTTTGTTAGGAAACCTCAGATTCGGATTCAGCACCCCAAAAAACATATAGAACAGAAGAAATCAAAACTACCCCACAACTTTCCAGCTAGGGGCCCTTTTGAGCACCTACTGACTGGACTGTATCAGCAACAGAATAGGGTGAAGACTTTTTTTTGCTTTACACCTCATCGTCGTGATGGTCATCAGAATTGGGAAATGACTATAGGCAAGAAACAGCAAAGAATAGGGCTATGTGCTTTTGAAACACCATCCTGGCTTTTTGCTGGAATGATTTGAGGAAACCATGGAAAACCGAAATCTGGATGGCTGGACGATGATTCGAACCCTCGTCCTCCCGAATGCGCGGCCAGAGCATTACCGTCCACCCACCATGCTCGCTGACGGTAGAGGTACATACAGTACGTGACTCTGCCACCGTATGTCCTCTGTGACTGTGGAAGCTTTCTGAGAGCACATTCTAGCGCTGTTTGGCACCTTGGAAGATCTCGAATTGAAGAAAAAGGACAAGAGCAGGACTCTGGTACCATACAGTAATTTTGTTCATAACATTTTCGTAATATATATAAATGAATGTTTTCTTTAAGTGCTGCTTATCAAGAAACTGTATTAATTAAGGTTGTAGTTAAATTTCAATGCAGCGAGGACTAGATTGACTAATAATATTCTAGTGCCCAAAGTGCATTTGGACTGAAGAAGGTGTCTTCCATACCGAATTCTGACTATGAAGACATCAGACCGACTCGAGTCGTCTATTGCCACTAATTGCGTGGTGGGCGTAACCTATATTTTGACGCGCGTTACAACTTTGTCACTTGTTTACCGGGTTTGAGGTACACTTTTCTATGAAGAGTAAAAGACAAGGAAGCAGTTAACCTTTTTTTCAACTGGAGAAATTTTTCCAGGTAACTGCTAGTGAGAAATATTGTCATTCAGTAATTCATTCCAGGATTCACGTTGTAACCATAAATTAGTGGTAATTACGTTAGTGCTAATACTCGAAATATGTACTTGGATTCCATAAAACTGCATCGTAAAAAGGTAAAATTTCTCTGTGAAAAGAGATATAATATCTCGTCAGTCAATTTTCCTCTCTTTTCTATGGAGCCATAACCTACTTCAGAAAAAACTGTTCGTAAATCGGGAATTAATCACACTAAACAAGGAATCACAAGTGAAACTTAAGAGAGACACATAATGATACAGTGAACTGTTCTACCTGGCATCACAGCGTAGCACAGCTCTGATAGTCTGTCGTCACAGATCACAGACGGAGCTGCTGACTGCTGAGAACTGCGGAGGAGTTACTGCGACAGGAGAGACACCTTGATCAGAACTCATACCATCCTCACACACTACATCCCTTCTGACCAGTAAAAATTGTAAACCAATATATCACGACAGTTGCGAAAAATACTTTAATGTAAAAATGCGTACTAGGAAGGATATTGGAATTTAAAATATAATACACTCTTTTCCAGCCTCAATCTGAAATAACTGACACAGTTACTTTTAATACACCGGCGCCATACTTCCGTCAGGTTTCATATTTTCTGACGCGTATGGTGCAGTTCGCCCATCTTTCAAAATTCTGCTGGATTTGTGGAGACATTATTTCCTCAGCTAACTATCTGTTTGAAATATTTAACAAATATATAATGCTTTCTTTTATAAGAAAACTTAATTATAATGTATTCTTCCGCGGCTGGAGGCTTTTCTACATTGATTGAATTTGTCAAAGAAATTACACATGCACACAGGCTGCTGACAATAGGTTAGTACCTGCTCGCCGGCACAACACTGAATTCCAGTCTTACACTTATCTAATACAATGTTCCGGTAAGTACAAAATGACAGGAAATCAGCTAGGTCCAAGTTTGCTACAAGAAATGTGTGTAATATGTTTGTTTGTTGTGGAGGCCATATCCAGCCCATTCAATCCTGCTGTGATATTGTCTGGTCGCTAAATGTGAGCTCAACACTTCAGCCTGCATCCAAATACCTCACAGTGAAAGCTTCAACAAGCGCCAGGATTTGAACCATGTCGTGTTGGCAGACAGACACTCTCATGGTAACTCAGGCACCTGGTATCTTGCTGTTTAGTCAAGTAATGACTGAAGAGGAGGAAAACTAAAAACGGCGCCAATTTCTGCTTTAAAATAGTCTAGCGTGACGAGGACAGGCGGCGGCTACATCGGAGTGGTGAGCGCGCCGGACGGAACAGCTATCAACAAAGCAGCAAACCACCAACATGCGAAACTCAGAGAAATGTTCGACTTAAAAGAATTTGTCAGAGAAAACATTAGGATGTAGTCCACATTTCCTGATATACCTATTTTTTATTTTATGGATGGCAGTGCTGATATAACAGAAACATTTTTTTTTTTTTTTTTTTTTGTGGAGTTTCCATAGTGTCTCTTCCTATTTAAAGTGTGCGTGTGTTCCTTCTGACTTCACAAAACATTATCATCTGATTTTGTTTCTATACTATCCAGGGGAATCCAATAGAAATGCTGTCTGTATACATACTATAAGCTTATTAAACTGTTAATAGTTTTCTCTGGGAGCTGCAGCGAGTTTTAATGGTTATTAACCTGTTTCTGGTATGACTAACTTCGAAAACACGTCGCAGTGATTAATTCTTTAATTTAATTGTCATTGAACGCATGATTCGGTGGCAATCTCCACTACACAACCTTATCTCTCCCTTCCATTATTTTTAACCTTAAAATTTTTGACTGTATTTTCGTCATCCGCCTACTTTTCCGTTCTACGGATTTAAATTCTTTCATTGTTTTGGTAATTTATTCATAAGTTCCCTTGGAAATTTATTCGAATCCGAGACTCTGCTGTATATAATAGAAAATTTTTCATTGTCCTCTTTTTTGGTGCAATTACCAACATCCTGAGTTCTGTTTTTCCAGTCGTGGCTGATGATCCGACTAAAACAGTATAGTATTAAAAGTTCTAATCTTCGATTGTATTAGACTAAGACGTGGTCAATATATTACCAAGGATGAAACTTTGAAGGAAAAAAACTGATGTCCATTTATATCTACAAACATTATTATTTTAAAACACAAATATTAGGCGTCGTTTATAGCAAATATCGATACTGAAGTATATGGAAGGAAAACGGGATACAAATGTGGAGGGGTAGAGACACGCAGCCAACGCATGTTTTCTGGGATGAGGCAGCGAGGTAAAACATCGAGAAAAGTGCTTAACTAATTTCTTCAAACTTATACAGTTTAAACTAAACTTTAATTTTATAAAACAGAAGCTTTTGAGACAAGTTTCTACCGTAGAATATAGTCCACCGCTATTAATGATAGTAATCAATCAACGTCAAGCACAAGCTGTGACATGAACATTTTATTTTGTTACATATTGCTTTTAAAAACATTAATACAAAACTTTAATTCTGTATATAAATACAATACAAGCTATATTCTGAAGCAATGAACAATGGCAATGTGATCTGCTGAATGAATAGACTGTTTTCAAGATCGTGTCATAAATGTCAGCGCACATCCAACGCATTATCCAGATCACTGCTGCTATAAAATAACTAAAAGAACATGTGTAATAAACACAAAATACTAACTTAAAAGAAATATCTCCCCTTGAATTTGGAACTGAGTTATCAAGAAAAGTGAACAAAAAGTTGGGTCTTACAATTCGTGTTTATGTAGAGTTGGTTTTCCATCTCAGTGGACAGGGTGAGGTACTGAGCAAGCCTCTCCAGACTCCCCCATCTTTTCTAAACTTCTCTTCCAATACATTAAGCAATATTTGGGTATTTACTTTCCGGGTTTTTCCTCTACAGTATTTATTATTTTTTTAAAAACTTCTTAACTAGATTCATCGCAATTTTACTGATACTTTTTACAGCATCAAGTTTCAGTTCGAAAGCTGCGTTATCATTCAGCAAGAATTACTCTGTATCAGCCTCAACAGAAAAATGTGCTGTTTGGGGTTTAATAAACATTTATCATTTGGAAAAATTTGTCCACCAGCATCCAAATATTTCACTAAATGCTAGCATCCAAATATTTCACTGAATGTCGCATATAATGATTGACGAATAAGTTAGTTCACTCTAAATTGTGGAATTTTGAGCTATCAAAGTGTTCATAGATCTCTAACCTGCAAAGTAATGTACGAAATATATGCAAGAAGGTGATGGTTACAAAATATATCGAAGGAGAGGGTGGGCTAGAGACGCAGTCATACCAAATGTTCACAACACAGTTACAGCCTGTAGTTTACGCACTAATTCTAAATACCACTCAACTGTTTCTCCTGTTAACTATTTTCTGAGATCTGCATAACAAAACAATCAGTAACTGACAGTTGAAGAATATTGTACTTCCAAAGTGCTTGGTATTGCGACTTCAACATTAGAATTAATAAATCACAACGCTGGATACAAAAAAATTGGTACATTTAAGAAGAACGTTAAGTATAGGGGCAGATGCAATACTGTAAATTGTTATTAACAGAATGGAATCGATATCTTTATTAATAAACCTAAAATATATGTTTGGTGCTGTATTTGTCAAATTAGTCAGGTGAACAAATGCACTGGCAATACAAAAAGTAGATTAGAGGAGAAGGTCCAAAGAAGGGCTAGGGTTTAAATACGGGCTACTTGCTGAAAGTGGGAGAAGGAGGTTGTGCTGAGGCACGAGAAGGCACCAAAAGGAACATCAAGTAGGCAGGAAAGAGTAGTAGTGAGCAAATGAACTTGGTCTGTGACACACGTGAGTTGGCGAAAATTGTTTTATGGGAAAACTTGCTTTTGAAAAAATCAAAACTTTTCTAAGTCTATCAACATCAATTTCTTTCTTTCTATACTTACTCTGTAAATTAAATGGCTTCCACCTTATCTCAAAGTACATGACCTGAGCTTCATACAGGACACCGATCTTGTTCGATTTGTTTGTTTTGTAATGGCTGCCGAGACCATCAACTTGAAGTACCGCATGGTCTAAAAACGGGCTACCATTGGTGGTCCAATAACGGGCTAGCTCTTGACTTGAAAACGGGAATGATTTCAGCAGCCCGGATCAAAGACCAACTACTCAAGCTTCAACGTCCAAATGGGTTAATCCATTTGATGTACCTTCAATCCCTACCATTGCAAACAAAAAGCAAATATGATAACAAGTGCACCAAGACTTGCATCATAACTGGATCTCCTTACAGTGAATGATTGAAGAAAAGTGTGAAGCGTACAGCCTTGAACAATTGTCAGACGATTGTGGAAGTGTAATCAGTTGCCTCAGGAAAGCAAAATAATTAAAAATTGCCAAGCCAAACCAAAAAGCCCATTAGGTAAGCTCAGCGAAGAGTTTGACTCGGAAGAAGACCATAATGTTCCATCCTACTGATGAAGAAATTGACGATGATGACAATGAAGGTATCTCTGGGGGATAAACGTGGTGATGACAATGCAGCATGCAATTACAGTGATGGACTCTTTTCAGACGATGTCAGATTCGAAGTGTGGATTCAGTTCTACAAATGTGAAGGTTGGCCAGAGACTGAATATGTTGGAATGGAAAATGAAATATTTCTAACTTCTGAGAATAAAAAAAAAGAAGAAAAAAAAAAAAGGGAAAAATGGAGTGAGGAGATTGTACACTATCAAATTAATGAAATTTTTGAACAAAATTTGGTGTTCTTTAATTTATTAGGAGATAAATTTCCCTTTTTATACAAGTAGCCCATATTTGTACCACCTATTGAAAATCAGTAATTTTTTTTATCCTTTCATTTTGGAAGATTAGAACTGATTATTGACGTTTTTAACCCTCATGTCACCTTCATGACTGTTTATAGGAGCCAGTGACATCACAGTTATCCACATTGAGTGACCAGGAAAATCACAAGAACCAAAATAATAGTGGTAGCCCGTATTTGGACCTTCTCCCATAATAATAATAATCCGTAACCACATATTATAGTATTCCCGGAAAAAGAATCAAATCATGAAATGGAATTCTCGTGCACATAATTAATTCCTAATGACATACTGCAACACAGAAACGTACACTCTTAAATAAACTTTTTCTCTCCCCCCTCCCCCCTGGGGAGAAAGTAAAATGTTACTGATCCACCTACACAAAACATATATACATACTTTAAAAGACATGTAACTAATTAATTGTTCAAATATAGCGCTTACTGTTTCCTGTCTGCCTCCCGTTACCACCATTTGAGCTTTCACCAAAAGAGTAATGAATGCAAAATGATGGAAGAGAGAAAAAGGCCGCCCTTAAATTAATGGAAAATGAATAGTTTGTCTATTTAAACATCTAAATTTAGAATGTGACACCATTTATTGCAATTTCAATGGAAACAAAACAATAATAGCTAGTTTCGTAAAGAAATAACTATGTAGTTAAGTCGATAAATACTCAATTTTAAAACTACTTCTCTTTTATTCTTTATTTCATTTTCCTCTTCCAAAAATCAAATACACCTCTTCCAAATAAGTTGGCAGCCCTGCTTAGGGGACTGGCCAACTGTGAAGAAGTAGTAGTGCCAACAGCCGCCACCAGAGCGCTGTAGCGCTGTCTTGTTCGTTGTAGTCAGCCATTGTGTGGTTTGTTGTTGTGGAGAGTTGGTGTCTTGCCCGACAGTAACTGGTGAGTTAATATAATACTGTTGAATGGTCTTCTCACATGTTTTCGAGTAGTTGTCTCGTTATATTCTAGGTGTGGACAAAGTTGTTTTAACTGTTACAATATTAGGTAGTTTCTTATACTCTATATTCAGCAATAGTATTGTTTGAACTGCATGTAATAACATAATGGCTATGTTGCGCATGCCGCGACTACAACTTTTATAGCGCACAGACTGACACCAACATAGTTACTGTGATCGCCGCTAGGTAGTATAACCATCGACCGAATCAAGCAAGCCGTGAGAGAGACATTATTTGCGTTTCGCTAAATCAAAATAATATGTATTTGTTGCGTAGTAACGTCAGACAATGTACCCACATTTCGAACAGCTTTATGCATTTTGATACATTTGGAAGCTTTACCTGACATTTTCTCTAATAACGTGTGTAACAAATTACGCGATTCCGCTGTAACTACATTCCTCCGCGCGGACTAATACAGCGGCAACCAGAAGCATTACTCTGAATTCGTATTTTGGTTTTAATACTCCCTGAAGCGCTAGAATAATCTAGGATGGAATACAGACTAATTAAAATACTTTGTGTCATTCTCGTCCAGGTTGTGTTCCTGGTTTAAAATACTAGTCTTGCGATTGGCAATATTAGTCAGCGCGGAGGAATACAGGGGAATCGCAATATATAGTCTATCCAAAAATACATCAAAATGTTGTATCCTCAAAACAATATCCATTGTGCAAATTGAAGCAAACTTTAAAGCACGAAAAACAACGATTTAAAACAACTGTATATTCCTCCATATTCTAAGAGTTAATACACAAAGTAGTTAAAACCCAACTGTAGTAGACACACGAAATGTTTCACGAGAAATCCACGCGCCAAATAGTGTGTGGTTTATACTACAAATGGCGTCAACAGACTATCAGTGAGACCAAAAGATCAGAGCAACTGAGGTACAATACAGCACTATACGACTCGTGCGATAAACAATAACGGATATGACATGAACCAGTGTAATATATAATCGTAACTGCTCTCAACCTAACAACGTGAAAAGCGACAGCGCCTGATGCAGCTAACTAAACATCACTAAGCATATCACACAGACACTCACCGGAAAGTGACCGCCAGCTGAAGTGACGTATTCGCCTCTGCAGCAAATACTCGATGTAAGTAAACAAGTTTTCTCGGAGACGGCTCCTCTTAACTGAAGCTATCGCAAACACAACCTCCAAACATCACCTCGAACAGAAACACAATGGCAGCCTACCACGCGCGCACCAGCTACTACAGCGGTGACTGGTGGCAGCGATGTAACTACAATTCCAAAACTTTCTGTTAGCGCGCACAACAATTCGCTGCTATATCCACACAGTACTGTCATAAGGTAAAAAATACGCATTGCAAAACAGTGCTTGCTTGCACCACATGTTATTACGATACTTTTATAGGTCTTGTGTAGGTTAAATATCTTAAATATTCACAAAAACATATTTTTTTTTTGGGGGGGGGCGCAATTTAAATTAATTGTGAATAAACCTAATATTTCTAAGTCAAAGTCAAACTCTATTTTAAATTCCTTGCTCGTAATGATATTGTCCTTCCAACTCTCCACTACTCTGATCTTTAAATTCTTTGTATAGGGGCTCTTCTGTTTGTTTCTGAGGAACGGTAGATCAGCGTTTGAATAATACTGCAATGGAATTTTTGTCCCCACCTGCTTTCTCGTTAACAGTCTGCTGTTTTCTTTTTTGTTTCGCAAGTAGCAATATCCTTTCTCCCGACTACCCTGACCAAATTCTTCATGTAGTGCTCTTCTGTTTTGTTTCTGCCAGATCGTAGACCAGCATTTGAATAATACTGCGAAGGAATTTTTGCATTAGGATCCATATTTAACTATCGTTGCTCGTTCACATAACTTCCTTTCCACGCTATAAAATCTCAGCTACTCTCTGTTGGATGTTCTACCCACTATTTTACATCCTGCAGTATGTACAGTACTAGTGCCTAGTGCTCCTTCACCGAGCGTGGCGGGTGACAGGAAAACGCTGTGGCCTCGCATTCGAGAGGACGTGGGTTCGAATCCCCGTCCGGACATCCAGATTTGGTTTCCTCAAATCACTCCGCGTGAATGCCGGGATCCTCCTACAAAAAGCCATGTCCGAATTCCTCCCCGTTCCTTGTGCCCATCATTTCACGCCTCTAATGACCTCGACGTCGACGAAGCGTAAAGTCATAATGAAGAAAAAAAAATGCTCCTTCAGTTACATGCTTTTATTTTGAAAGCAGCAGTGTTTGGAAAGTGTAATAATCTATATATCCTACACTCAAATGAACGGTTTTATGGCTTTACACATCTTCGATGCTGAAGTCATTAGAGGCGAGAACTTACTGGAAACACGGGAAGGAATTCGGTCAAGGGGCATAACTAACTAAAGGGATTCGACTGCTCATGAGTACATAGTGAGCAGCTCAGTTGTCGACACAGTTGATTCTATGAAGTATTTGTGAGTAATAGTACAAAACAAAATGAAATGGGAGCTGCACATACCTTGTATATAAAGCTCATTCTAAGTTAAGATTCAGCAGGTCGTTTTTTGAAGAATTGTAATGTTAATACTAAGGAGATAATTTATAAACTCTCGAGCGTCCACATTTGGTTCACTGTTGTGGAATTTGGGATCCGTATCGCAAGGAATTGACTTGACGCGTTAGAAAAGTACAGAAGAGAGCCGCTTGATTCGTGACTGCTTGCTACAGCCTTTACGAAAGCGTCATTGAATTGATACATAGGTTGGGCTGGGTTTATCTGGTAAACAGGTGACGTCGGTTTCGTCTGAATTTATTTGTGACTATGCGAAATTCTTCGTTCATTTACGAGTGCAATGAAATACTTCGTCCACCAACCTATTTAGATCAGTAATGACTGGAGAGATAAGATTAGAGAAATAAGATGCCGCACTGATGCTTATATGTATTCTTTCTTTCCTTGGGCTATTCGAGATTGGAACACATAGAGTTAGCTTTGGTGGAAAGCACCTTTTGCCTACCACAATATTTGTGAAATGCAGAGTATGGACGTATGTGGCCTTGGCTATTGTCTGTTGAAGGAATGGTCCTGTTATTCGCTTGGAGTGACTTCGGAACCAAATAAAACCTGAAATCTGGACGGCCGGATGGGTATTCGAAACCGTGTACTCCCAAATGCTGGGCTGGAGAGGGAAATGAACAAGAAATTATTGAAATTGTTTATCGATTTTTTCGCCTGCAAAACAGGAATCGGTATTATCAATTACGGCACTGCATACCAGAGAAATTCTGTGCAGTATAAGTATTTGATTGAAAACGTAAAACAGGGAGCCAGGGGGAGGAACAGTATTAAAACAGAGGTTACCGTAATTTTTCCAGAGTCACTACTTTCTCTCAGTAGTAGAACAGATTAAATGTGTATACAATACCTATCTGCATTTTGCCTGCTGTACTCATTCCATTATTTAATTGTACTTTATAGTTGACGTTTAAAATGGACATTGGGTTACAGTTCACAGGATGAATAAAATATTGTATCATATCACTGTAGTAGAATAGTTTCTAGTAATTTAAGAAACATATCCTATATTCCTTTATCACAATGATCCAGACCGCTATTGTCATCTCCGCACTGCAATTTATTTATTTTATTTTTTCGTTTAGCCCACTAAGGAGTGCGTGGAACCATTAATTTGCATTGTCCTTTTTATTCTTCTTGCTGTTCTTCTTATCTTCCCGAAACCTCCTCATCCTTTCGCTGTGGGCTTGACGTCTCTTTTGTGTCCATGCATTTCTGAGTTTCAGATTTTTTTCTGTAGGGATCTTAGGGGCAAATTTATGTGAAGTGATTAACTGTCTATATATACTGCGTGTAGATGTCAGTGGGTCTAAGTTTACTTCATGCAACGTCCTTCTGGGTTTCTGTAAGCCAGAGTGATTTGGTTTGTCGGGGTCCATTGACGATGTGATAAATTTTTCTTGGTTAGTCGCGAGTCATCAACTCGTGCTATATGTCCGTAAAACTTCATACGTCTTACACGTGCGTGCGAGGTGAATCGCTCGGTCAGTGAATACAATTGGATCTTGGGACCGAATATTTTCCTCAGTATCTGTCTTTCTATTTTTTCGATACCTTTGACATTAACAGTTAATGACGATGTTTCCGTCGCAAATATGCTCCTGGAAGAACGACGGTGTTGTGTGATGGAGTTTGGCTTTGGTGGAAAGAGACTTCTTTTTGTAAGTATTCCAAGTAACTGTATATGCTTTTCGCAGTTTTTCTGCACCGATTTTGTGGGCCTCTTTCTCACATCTGCATTTCATTTTAATCTATAGCGTTTTTTTATTTATATCAATTTATTCGACGTTACATTTGTGCCTTGAACAATACACACTGACAACTGCACGTACTTTATACCCATCCCGTATATTTTAATACCAAAAGTATCCTTGTGGAATATTGTATCGTTTCTTATCTAGGAAAAAATAATCTTTAAAATACTATTAGATTACTGCGACCACGTGTCATCAAACAAAAGTTCATACCACCAGTTACTATAAAAAAAAAAAACCTCTGTATTTGTTTCTTTTATGTTATTTTATCAGATGGGACGGATTATCATGTTGGCTGATATTAGTATCTGATGATTTATTCATCTATCCTCGACTCCGCGAAAATAAAAGACAGCACACCCTAGCGTCTCGTAAAACAAAAACGCATAACTTACTGACACAACAACTCTGCTCGCCGTACTCTGGGTTCTCAGCAGGTGGCTGTACACCAGAAGATGGTACATTAAACAATTCCATAACAAAATAATACATACACAAGAAGATGTAATGTCATAGCTAGTGTTGTAAAAAAACGTTTTTTTTCTGACTTGAAAAAAAAAAACATTAAAAAAAAAAAACAGTTTTTTTTTCTGGCACACGTCTTTTTTCATAACTACCAAATCTAAAATTTGTAAGGCAATTATCGTTTAAAAGGACTGTTTTAGAGTTTATACTAAGTACTTATCTTAATTTTTAAATCTACTGTATTTTTCTGGTTCAGTAGAAAAGAAAATTACGAAAATATGGCAACATTGACTGAAGTTTTCTTTTACGGACGGGGACTTCCCGAAGAGGTTATATTGCACGAGAAGGAATCCCCGTTCCCCTTTGTTTGGATTCTTACTTGCTATTTGAACTAGCGCTGCCAACCCTGCGAATTTATCTGTAGACCTACGGTTCTTTTCAAAAAAATAGGAATTTTAAATTTATCAACATTTTTTTTCCTCTTTTTATTACTTATTATGCTTTCCTTGTATTCGTATACTTGTTAAACTCTCAACGTATAGTGATACTTACTCATTAAATTGTCAGTAATTATGAATTGTTTCCTTGCAACCGTTGGTATAAACCAACGATTGAAAAGAAATAAAGCTCCTATTTTGTATGACAATAAATACATACTTAAAAGACCTTAATACAGAATTATCGGCGCAGTCTTAATGCACAGTGTGTACTTTGCTCACAATTTAAAATTGCAATCTCAAAATCTTTTGTGTACAATACAAGGATAACCAGTAAAAGAAAATGTAATTATTTTTGAATTAATATATCTAGAGGAGACAGAAGAAGAAACAGAAAATTCCGACTCAGACCGAACTAGTGTTGGTAGTGCTGATACTAGTGAATGTGGTACTGACATAGAGGATGAATAAAATTATGCTACCCATATAAATACATTTATGAATCATTATGTAAGACATTATATGATTCAGTAAGATTTAAAACACACATGTAAAATGTAAGTTCCATAAATAAAACTATAATTTATCAAATATTCTGTTTTCTGAAAAAAAAAAAATTAGAAAAAAAACAAGGGTGCTAGGTTTTTTTTCATGTGTTTTTTCACAAAGCTGAAAAAAAAAAATTTTTTTTTTCAGTTTGCAACACTAGTCATAGCCTACATGGTAAATTAATTATGTAAACTACATTTACACAAGCTGGCAGTTGTTTTGTGGATACCTTAGAAATAAATTCTTCGACAGAGTAGAAGGAGTTGTCAATTAAAATTCTTTCCATTTTCCCTGAATTTATTCTTATCATCTGCTAGATATTTGATATGTGTTGGGAGCTTATTGAATATATGTGTCCCTGAATATCAGACACTTTTTTGAATCAAATGACAAGACATTTACAATCCTTGTGAAGATCATTTTTAATTCTAGTGCTATCTACATCTACATCCATACTCTGCTAAATCACAAACATTGTGGGTGGCAGAGGGTGCTAAGCACCAATCCTAAACCCTGCCCATTCCAATCCCGAATAGTGCGAGGAAAGAAGGAATACATATAAGTATCAGTACGGTTTCTTATTTCTCTAATATTATCCCTCCGGTCATTGTGACCCTAAATAGGTTGGCGGAAGAAGTATTTCATTGCACTCGAAATTATATTTTTTCGCATATTCTCCAATAAATTCGAACGCAAGCTACGTCGTCTGTCCTTCCAAACTATCCCAGCCCAATCTATGTATCAATTCTGTTACGCTTTTATAAGGGCTGTAACAACAATTCACGAATCTAGCGGCTCTCCTCTGCACCCTCTCAACTGAGTCAATCAGAACCTTTCGATACGGATTCCAAACCCCACAACGTTAATCCAGATGCGGACGCACTAGTGTTTTATACGCTATCTCCTTTGTTTGAGCATTACAATTCCTCAAAATACGACCTATGAATCGTAATTTAGAATTAGCCTTGCCTACGACGGAAGTTATGTGCATGTCCCATTTCATGTTGCTTTGTACTATCACCCCCAGATACTTCACGGAATCAACCGTGTGAACAGCTCAATTGTTTATTTTGTACTCGTGAACAAATTGATTCTTTTTGTTACTTATCCGCATTGCCTTGCACTTTTTCCAATTAAGTGTAAGCTGCCATTACGGCACCAATCGAAAATAGCATCCAAATTGCGCTGAATTTCTAAGCAATCGTCGGAGCACCTTATTTCCCTATAGATAACCGCATCGTCGGCAAGCAATCGCAACCAGCATTTGACGTTGTTACCTAGTTCGTTTATAAATATTAACAAAAGAAGTGGACCTATTACACTTCCTTGAGGAACGCCAGAAGTAATATTTATCTTAGAAGAGGCTTCCCCGTCAACAACGACATACTGTGATCGACCAGTTAGAAAATCACGTATCCACTAGCAAATCTGAGCCGAAATACAGTAAGCTCGAATCTTCGCTAAAGGTCGGTTGTGTGGCACAGAATCAAAAGCTTTCTGAAAATCCAAAAAAACTGCATCAACTTGCGAACCTGCATCGATAACTTTCATTATGTGGTGGGAAAATAGGGCCAATTGTGTTTCACAAGATCTCTTCTTCCGAAATCCGTGTTGACATGGTGTAAGTAACTAGTTCTCATCTAGAAACTTCATTATGTTCGAGCAAATGACAATGTTCCAGAATTCTGCTGCAGACCGATGTTAGAGATATGGGTCGATAATTCCTAGGATCACTCCGATCTCCATTCTTAAAACGGGAATTACCTGTGCTATTTTCCAGTTAGAAGGTACTTCTCTCTCTTCTAGTGATTTACGGAATATATCTGACAGAAATGACTCAATATCCTCCTCATATTCAGAAAATACTCTTACCGGTATACCATCGGGACCCGGCGCTTTACCCCACTTCAGGAGTTTTTAATTGTTTACAATTCCTACACTATCAATTTATATCGGATCCATCTTTAATTCCACACGATGTGGTAAAGTGGGGATGTTTCCATGTTTTCTTGCGTGAATGAATTTTTGAATTCGGTGTTAAATACGGTAGCCTTAGTCGCGGCTGTCTTCAACTTCCCGTCCGACTTTTATGAGAATTGACTTATTGTTCCCACTACAACTAACTTTTTTTACATACGACCAAAAATTTCTTAGGGTTTTCATAATTGTCTATTATACCATTTGTTTCAACGAAAGTATAATTTGTGATTACAAAGGACATTAATGTGTATATATACGTCTGCCAACAATGTTGAAATCCCTAACTTCTTGAACAGCTCTATACATGAAGTTCTATTGCTAACCCCACACATAATTCTTATTACCCACTTTTGGGATCTGAACACTTTGTCTCTATGGGTAGAATTGCCCCAGAATATTATTCTATATGACAATAAGGAGTGAAATTAAGCAAAATAAACTAGCTGTCTCATACAGAGATCACCTAAAGCTGAAATTGTACGAATTGTAAATGTGGCTGCTCCCAATCGCTTTAGTAAGTCAGAAACATGAACTTTCCAATTTAAATTATTATCAATATACAAACCTAGAAAATTTCACACTATCTACCTCTTGAATGGACTGGCCTGCAAATTTAAGTCTATATCTGGTGTTAATCTGCGATTTACTGAATTGCATAGTACTGAGTTTTATCAAAGTTTAAAGACAAACCATTAGCTGTAAACCATTTATTAATAAGTTCAAAGACATAATTAAATATATTCTGTAGATAAATCTGGAGTATTTTTAATTCCTATTGCACAAATTTTTAGTATTTAGATGAAACACAAGGTAGATCATTTATATATATTAAAAACAATAGTGGCCCCAATATAGAACCCTGAGGTACACCTACATCTGATTAATTTCCACTCAGAAAACAGTGGACTTCTTAAGGCAGCCTTAAAATTCTCATTGACACTTTCTGTTTTCTATTAGAAGGTAAGAACTAAGTACATTTAGTTAACAATGCCATCTATACCATATTAGTTTCTGTATAAGAATTTTACGATCTATGCAGTCAAATTCCTTAGATAAGTCACAAAACATTCCCACTGGAATTAATTTATCATTTGTTCCTTCTAAAATATTGTCAGTGAATGCAAACAGGGGCGGATCCAGGGGGGGGGGGGAGAGGGGGCTCAAGCCCCCGAACCCAAAAGTATCTAGGTCCACCTATGCTTTTTGCCCATCTGAAGCCCCCCCAAAGCCAAAATGCACTGAAGGCAAAGCCCCCCAGCTAAAATCCACTCAAGCCAAGCCCCCCCCAAACCAAAGTCCGCTCATGCCGCCCCCCCCAAAAAAAATAGTGGATCCGCCCCTGAATGCAAATATAGCTTGTTCTGTTGAATGACCCTTTTGAAATCAAATTGTGATTTAGTTAGAATATTTATTGTTTTTTAAGGTGTTCATAAACTCTATTGTACATTGCTTTCTCAAAAACATTGGAGAAGGCTGTTAGTAATGAAATTGGTAGTTAATTCGATACAGCTGACTTATCTCCTTTTTTATAGAGTGACTTACTCTAGCATACTTAAGCCTTTCTGGAAAAGTACCCTCAAGTAAAGATATATTAAACAGATAACTTAATATATTATTTAATTCTGTGGAGCACAATTTAATTAATCTGCTGGATATCCCATCATAACCACTTGAGTATTTGCTCTTAAGGGACATGATAATTTTTATTATTTCTTCTGGAGTAGATAAATTTACAGACATAGAGTTAAATTTTTCTTGGAAGCCTGTGCTGACAAAATCCCTACTGTGTGTAATTGAACTATTAGCAGCCAATTTATAAGCAACAGATAATTTTTTATATTAAATATGACAGCAATTGAAAAAATAGACTACAGTGTAGTGTATAGGGACATTGCGATTCGTTATTATTATGAATGATTTTAGTGATTGTTTACTAGCAGAAGTTTTATATATTGCAAATGATATAATGTTATATTATAACACGATAAAAACGGTAGAAAGACTGTGAACAGCAGCAAGGAGATCTGGACACGATATCAAGATTGGTGAATCAATATGAGATGAAGATAAATTTCAAAGAAGAGCAAGCTTATTGGGTATACAGAAAAAAAGCTATAGGTTGAAATGTCTCTGTTCTTTATTACCTTAAACATTCGCACTCTCTGTGCAGGAGATGGAAGATTCAATTGTTAAAACTGTATTTTGAGTAGTTTTAGTTTGCATGGTGAGGAGTAAATTTAATTTACACCCTCTAATTCAAAAACAGGAGACTCTAATGCAGAATTAATAGAATAATCAATTTTTTAAAAAAATATATCACTGAAAGATATCCATATTTATTTAAAATTACATCAAAAATAAACTCAACAAGCAAAAAAAAAAAAAAAAAAAAAAAAAAAAAAAAAAAGGACAAAAGCTAACAGACAATAAACAAATTGTTCTCGGCTAGGGAGAGTAAGAAATTATCACTTATCGTAACTGCAGGCGGCCGTCGGTGACCTTGATGTTTCCTTCACTATAAAGAAACACTTTTAACACCATCCACCTGCTGAGGTGGGTTCATTCGTGGAATCAGATGAAAATAACACCTCGACAAATGTTGTTGTGACAAAAACGCGGCCTCCACGTTTCTTTGAAGTCCGCGTACACCCGCACGTGCGGTCTATACAGGGCCTCTCGCTATCGCATGTCCACTCTTTCCCCCCCCCCCCGGTCTCCGTGAGCGGCATCTCTACCTGCGTCAAGCAAAGACACAGACAAGCGGCGGTAACCTGAGGCCAGACAGGTGTGTCAACTTCCTCTCACAAATACATGGAGAGGCGACGAAAAATTAGTGACAGCAGAGGCTGGACATTACAAGGTTGATTATGATTATGAAGTGGGAAAGAAACTGCATATTGAAGCCTCAAAATGGAAATCCCTTGGCATAACAAGATTTTATTCATATTCAACTCCGAGAAAACCTCCAGCCTTACAATTTGCAACCCTGTTTCTCGATCATCCTTTATTTACTGGCACTGCTACCTCGCTCATCCAGTCAACTGGTATGCATCAAGTATCCAGACTCAATTTAAGTAATATTTCAAGATGATAATTAGTAATATAATCTACAAAAGCAACTTTATGTTTTTTTCAGCTTTCTTATTTCTTGATGTCCTCTGGACGAATTTCACATTTTTTTGGTCTTCTCATTGCTAATTGTGTTGTTTAGTTCGTTATCCGATTTAGACCATCCAGTTTCTGATTCATTGTCTCTAATGGTCTCACTAAACCAGTTACTTAAAATCTTTGCCTTTTTAAAATCCTTAGTAACTTTTTCTCCGTCCTTACCTGTAAGCGCCTTCCTTTTAAATTTCATCCGAAATATCTCGCATATATCCATCTTCCAATTTATATTCGCATTAATATCATTGCCTAAAGTCATGCAGCCTACTCGAAAAGAACTTACGTTGCACACAGGTACCTCTGATGTGGTTACAAACTAATCTCGCCATTAGTTTACTTGCAACTGATGTTAAACTGATTGGCCTGTAATTTTCGACTCTATTTGTTACCCTCCATTATGGATAGGTACTACTATCGCACTATTCCAGTCATTTGGTAAGCAGCAAGTATCAGGACTCAATTTAATTAAGGTTTCAAGATAAGGTAGGGTATCACATCCTATTATCCTTAGAAGGTCTGTAGTATTATTAATGGATTTTTAGCTTTTTCGGTTCCTTCATTATATCCTTAAGATAAATTTCAAATTTTTCTGATTTCTAATTGTGTGGGTAGGCTCGTTACAGTTTGTTTGTTTTTTTTTTTTAAAAAAAAAAAGATAGCAATAGATATTTCTGGATGCATTAGTGAGTAATCCCCTTCAACAATAATATTTTGCATCTTTGGCACCTTGTTTTCCAATAATATTTCCTTCTGTTGTTGGTAAGGGTTGTAAAGGTTGCACCAAAGAAGTAAGTAATTGTATTACAAAACTTTGGTAGCACGATTGCTTGAATATGGTGGCGTAGTTTGGGACTCACGTTATGAGTATCAAATACAGGAGTTGGATCGCGTGCAAAAGATAACAGATAACTTTGTTGCGGACGCAGTCAATAACTGTTATGATAAAAGAGGAGGATTGGGTGTCATAGGAATACAGGAAGATGATTAAGGCATTTCTTGATGATGCTGATTGGATGGATAGGTTCGATTAATTACGAGTAGTGCATAAAAAGGAAAGGATAACCATCGGCACTTGACTGTGGCTCCATGTCATGCGTAGGAGATTGTATGTAAAGTGTCAGGGATTACCAAGGGAAGCGATGACTAGTTTATTAAAAGGCCGAAGGGTTTTAAATTCGTAATTGGCCAAAGGATATGAGCGGAGGAATTTAACCCTCAAAATATATCAGTTAGTATTAATAATAACTACAATATAATAAAAATAATTGAATGTTGTATTGAATAAAATTTTCTCGGGTAACTAGCCGAGTTAGTCCATCGTTTGACCACGACGTTTCGGCGGTCACAAACTCTGCCGCCATTGTCAAGTGTTGTATTGTAATTACGACTGAAGCAAGTTGTCCATCACAAATAAATTAAATTCATTTCAACTGAACTCAAGCAACAACAAAAAAATCGAATGTTATCATCAGAGCAGCATTTAGGCTTTGTGGACTGGGCCCTCCTGTCGGCAATGGCCACTCCGACCGGAGATTAAATTCGAAATTGAACCCAAAAAATTTATGGGAAACCTTTTTTTCTTTTTCTTTTTTTTTTAGCTCTACTACTGGCCCAGGTGGGGGCTCCAGGCTTGTGGTGTGGGCCCCCTCATTGTGGTGTGGGCCCCTAGGCTACAGCCTAGGTAGTCTATGCTTTAATGTGGCCCTGGGTTATCTTATACTTAGTTACGGAAAGGATAAAGTGTGAGAGAATGTGTGTGTGTTTGTGCGTGTGTGTGTGTCTGTCTGCTTACAAACTATTTTTGACTTATCCCCTATTATTTGTACTTTGTACTAAGTATGATTCGAAGGGACGAATAGATAAATAAAATGTACAAATTTAGGGTTATTAAATCTCAAATAATAGTTAAGATACATTGCAATTAAAAATAATTTTTTGTAAACGTTTTTCTTATTAGGATGAGAAGAGTGAAATGTAAAGATACTAGACAAACATATTGAGATGTAAAGTAGATAGTGGATTTTCACAAATTACATTTACTGACTTCATTGCCGTGGATTACTTAAAAAGGTAAATTGTTGGCGTATCCGTAAAGTTTATTTGCGTCGACGGTATTAGGGAAAGGCTGGCAAAAATTTAGCCCTGCACTGGTCGCGTGGATTACATATGTAGTCCACTCAAGCCATTTCTAATGGGACTTTTCAGAGCACGACTACTGCAGGGTTAAATTTTAGACAGAACTGCTCTTAGTTTTTGAAATGGAATTCTTACTCTGGAACATTAAGTATCTCTGCAGCAGAACCTAACAGCTGTTGTGGAGGGTGTCAGGGATTGGAATGAGTTACCATGAGAAATGATGAATGATTTACCGAAAACTTTGAAGGAATTTAAAGATAAAATTTGTAGAGGGCAAATGTAGGTGGGTGCAGGATAGGGTGAAGATGGGTGTGTAGGGAAATTGCCACCGGAGCGTGTGCTCCATTGCAATTAAATTAAACTAAACTAAAAAAAAAGAGCGTTGTTATTTTGCTGTGAAGTTATATTGAGTTTTGTTGTCTCAAAACAACAGAAGAAGGTGATATGGAGCCGATAAATGCTGTGTATATTCCGGAGGCGGTAAGTTTACAACTTAAAGCTGCTTACAGAGTCGAACAGCACAGCTTAATGTCCCTCAACAACAGTACACCTTTCACTGGCCTGCTGTTCACTTTGGTTTGTACAGAATTGCGAGTTAGCACATTTTGCTCATCAGACTGTATGAGTTGACCACATGCTGTTCACGATACCTTTAAATAAGTTGTGTTTGATCGTCTGAAAAAAATATGAGCTATTTCGTTTACACTAACTGTACGATGTTTGTAAGTGTT